>VWYO01021695.1:276145-323738 GCA_013400275.1 Rhadina sibilatrix | reverse complement strand
GGCCTGTAAAAAAGAAAGTATCTACACCCAAAAAAAAAAAAAAAAAAAAAAAAAAAAAGAAAAAGAAAAAAGATATACTGAGAGGAGAGGAAAGTGATTTATGGAGCTTGTAGGTAAGCACTAATTTATTTGCAGATTTATAATACATCTAAACAAAAAGATTTTCCTAAATGCATTTGGAGAGCATTACCATGTAGGCCAAGTAATGCAAAACAACAATCTGATTATCTTCCTTTTGTCTTGTGGCATTCAGGGTTTGATCCAACACAAAAATGAGAGCCAGATAAAGAGCAGCTCTGAGCTAAGTAAGTAATGTAACTCATCCTCTTGGTTAAAAATGTTTATCTGCAGTCAAAGCTGCAACTGCCTGTAAATGGCTTAGAGAAATGCCCTTGGTGAAAGCCTTAAAGCATGTGCTTAATTTCAAAATATGGATTTGCTTTGAAATGCAAAGAACATATCATAGCATAACAGTAATTTTAGAACAATATAATTAGAAGTGCCCATATAGCCTTTTTTTTGGCTGTGATCAACATTGATGTTGTAGTCAGAAAAAGGTTGCTCTTGCCAGGCAAAATGGAGAGACAGTAATGGATGGAATTACTGGAAAATGCCAAGAAATGGATGTACAAATGACTAAGGGTATTTTTAGTGCTTTCCTTTGGGGCTATTGCTTCAGGAGGGAAATCTGGGCTTTTATGGGTACTTGAGAGAGAAATCAAAATTATGCTTGGAGTGAGGGACTACCTACAGGAGGGGATTTATTAGGGAAAAAGGGTCTTCTCAGAACTTTTGGCATCCTTTAGGAGCTTGTAGAGAGAAACATTCTGTTGCCATCCAGAGACTTGAGGACCATTCCCTGCAACGTGGGCTATGTCCCTGCTGAGCCCCATGTTCTCCTCAATGGGTCTGTCCCTCTGGGCTCTCAGTTTGCCCCAGTGAAGCCATTTCCTCACCTTCTGAGTGCTGCCAAAGCTGAAGCCCAAAGACAAGTAAAACAGACAATAAAGCACGTGGGCAATCCTTAAATAATTGTGTGAGACACCAGAGACTTGTTTCAGGATTACTAACTGGGATTACCAACACAGGAGATTTTTACTCTCTGTACTTGCAAGTACCTTACCAGAATTAGCACAACGTCCTCTGAAACCTAAATGTATGAAAACTGGCTGGCACTGCAGCTTTTGTTCCTGTCAGCAGCAGCAAAAGCAGGGGAGCATGAAAAATGTGGTCTCTGAGCATTTTGAGGTGAGACAAAGTGGGGGAAGAGGTTGCCAAGCCTCAGGTGTAGATAAACTATTTCTACAGCGGTCAGCTGACAGGCTGGCACTACAATGTATTATAAATCATCCTGCCTATAAGTCAGCTACTGGTTTCAGCTGCTTCTGCTGAAAGCAGAAAGTGCAAGCTACCTTGCTGTGGGCAAATAAGCTTTCATCCTGCAATGGGTGAACAATACTGTACACTTTCCTATTTTTAATGTTACTTTGCTCTCATATTATGCCAGAATCTACTGGAAAAGGAAACATAAATCTCTACACTCAAACGTATCGTCAAAGAGGACTTTTGAATATGTAAATTGTAAACCCAGGTGGAACTGGAAGCTCATGAGCTCAGTAAAAGGTTGGTTTCAAGAAATGTTTAATAGGCTCTAACCACTAATCTTATCACCAGGTTACACTTGGCACATCTATCAGTGAAATTTAGGTAGGCTGAACAGGAGAATGTGTCTTGGGTTGACAGGAGCAGCACTGCACTGAGAAAAGAAAAGGTGCCGTTTATAAACAAGTGCTGCTTGCAAGGCAGAGGGGAAGAAAACTTCAGTATGTTCAATTAAAATCAGATGAAACCTTTTGAGGAAAGCTGTCAGGTCTCCCCAGCAGGCTGGCCAGTCTCCCTGTGTTGCAAGGTCTTTTCCATACAGACATTTCTGTTCCTTGCTGGGACAAATCAGCACTGTTGGTGCTGGGAGGATGATTTGCTGCCTTTTTGATCTGTGCCAACTCTTTTTATATCCTGGGAAGGGATGAGTAAAACCACCCAACTTAAATTTTCTAGAGTCTTCGCTATTTTATCTGTCTTCACTTTTTCAAAGCCATGTATTCACATTATTCTGCAGTGTCATAAATGTGATGCTTGGAGGGTCATCCAGTCCCCTCTCCTGTAGGCAGCAGGCTTTGAAATGTGTTTAATACTTTTGTGTAAGGTCTGGCAGGTTGGGCCAGGCTGCACCCAGTGGGAGTGTAAATGCTCAGTTTGGTGTGCACCAACAGCAGTGCACAGACCCTGGCCCTGTCCCTTACCTTACACCAGTCAGCTGAAAGTTTAATCTGCTTTAGCCCACAGGATTCACCCCCCAACATCCACCCTCACCTCCTGTGTGGGGTAGGAGTGGGTGTGCTGGTGAGACACAGAAGCAAAGGAGTTTGCTACAAGAGCAGGCTGTTAACCTAGTGAGAAAAATGGTATCTGTACTGTATGTCATCTAAAGTGAAGCTGTTGAACATCCCTGCACCAAGATGTTTAATTTTATCTCAGTTGTACAGTAGTCTGTGCCCTCCAAGACACGTTAATACACCATGAAAGCTTTAATTTTGATGCCACCAGCCAGACTTCTCTCCTAAAGGCTGGGTTCCTGGGCTGTGCTATAAAGAAAAAGGAGAGGAAAACAGAAAAAGAGGTTTAAACCACTTTTTTTTTAGGACTGCTATCCTGTGAAACTTTAAGGGATTATAAAGCATATCAGTAGCTACTGAAATCTTTAGTCATGGGTGTTTTTTACAGAAAATGTCAGAAAAATATCACAGAATGTGTTAACTATAACTTGCTTTTACCTCCTGATCCTGAGTGTACGCACAAGTGTTAAAAAAAGGAGTATTTTAAAAGAAAACTTGGCAGCAGAATATCCAGCATTTTTAGGAGAAAATGTGTATTTCTTTTGATGTGGATCATGTGTTAGCAGGGAGGGATAATCAGAAAGTACCATAGCCACTCAATATCATATCATACCATACCATACCATACATAATTCTATTATAAATAATTCTCAGCAGATATGACTAATTTAACACACATTACCTGTTGGTGCTGCGGGATATGCTTGCAGCTATCATTTCAGGTCTTTAATTTATTATGTTTTTTATGTTTATGATGTTACTTTCTCTTTTGGTATTATTAAATGTTGCCTGGTTGATTCAAAAATTCTCTGTTCTTTTCTTAATCCCATATACTATTCCTGTTAGACACAGTTTATTAAAAACTGATGTAATATTGTATGTTAAATGGTAAAGCCTGTGTACTTTTGCTAGAAACCATGGCAGTAATTGTGTCTAGTAGTTTAGATCCCTTGCCTAGCAGGGCTGTGATCACAGTAGGGATATAAAAGTCTACTATCTTTGTGTTAGGAGAGCATTCGAAACTCATTTGGGCAAAACACTTAGCAGAGAGCACAGCCCATTGTACAGGTGAGCACTCCATAAAAGCACTCTCTATATGTAAGCTGAGACACTAAAGAAACACTCAGAAAAGCCTGAATTATTTATTTCCGCATGTTACCCGTTAAAAGCACTTTAAGATCACTCCAAAACACTCCTGTCAGCACACAGTAATCTCAGAAACAGGAGGAGATGAAAGACACACTGCTTGGGAGAGGCTTTGCAGCGTGGAAGTGCAGATAACTACAGCCTAAATGGGCCAGCACCGTCTATCTCCAGTTCTCTAGGCACTGTGATAGGACTGAGACATTTATTTCAATTTTGCAGACGATTTTGCCTTCAAATCCCCAGGCCACAGTCACCACATGACACTGTCCTGCTTTGATGCACCCAGAAATCCTGCCTGCACTTGGGGTGGGGCCCAGCTGTGCAATTTCCCCAAACTTTGCCTCATGGCTGGACGAGCTAAGGGAGAGTCGTGTTCGTGCCCCAAATGGCTGGGAAAGGGCTTGGATCCTCTCCCATTTTCTTCCAAGGCAGAGAGGACAGGCAGCATCAGAGGCCCTGCAAGCACAGGAGTTGTTTCACTGCCTGACAGAGCCGTGGCACGGGCAGCCCCTCCTTCCCTTGTGCCATTTTCAGTGCAGCCTCCTCATGGAGAGACTTCAAGCAAATCCTCTGAAAAATGTGAAAACCCCCTGCAGTTTTACTCCTCTCTGCTTGTCTGCTGGGGCCGTGCAATGTTCCCTCTGGATGTGGCAGTGAGGTTTGAAAGGTGATCAAACACTATGCCAAAGGCAGGCCCAGAGGGTCACTCCTGTGGTTCCTTGTCTTGGTGGTCAAGATTGGTGGCAGCATTTACTGGTGGAAAAATGCAAAGTCCCTGACCTTGCTTTGGTGGTACCACTGTGGGAGGGTGTGCTCACATCTGTCACCAATCACTCTTCATGGCTTCTTCAGTTCTTTGCATCAGCTTTGTACTAACACTTATTTCCTTCCTTAAAAGGATAAAAAAGAGTAGATCAGATAATGTGTTCCTACCACATTTTTAGATTTCTTCTGTCATTTTAAATCAAAACAAAATTAAGAGAATGAAATTTTTGGAGAGTCAGTTGAGTGTGAATATTTATTGCTAAGAAATGTGAAATTCTACAATTCTAGTTTCTGATGATGCATTGACTCTCTGAGGTTTTTTTGAACTGGCTTTTTAATAGCACAGAGAGAGTGTTGTCAAAACAGTTATTTGTCTGGAGCTCCAAAAATCACAGATGTGATTTACACTCTAGTGAAAATCAGTGGGATACATTTAAAGTACTGTTGTGCTTTTTAAAATCCCACCAAGGCTGAGGGCTTCCAGGGGTGCCCAAATACAAAATCGGCTGCTTTGGACTATAACATCGTTTTGAGGTGAGTGTCTTGTTTGCTCTGTGGGGAAGGAAACGCACAGATCTGTCTTTGACAATCTGCACTGCAGGTCTGGAGGCACTGACTGAGCCTGCTGGTCACACTTCCATCTGTCTGGTGTTCAGAAGGAGTCTGTGGCTGCTCTGCCTTTTCTGTCAGAGCATGGCTTTATGACAGGGGATATGGCCAAGGCTGCAGGACAGAATGCTGCAAAACCTTGGTTTGTAAGGCAACAGAAAAAAAACATTTCAGAAATATCACTGGGAGCGGATAACATAATTTGACCTGGTTTTAACTGAATGTCCCATTAAAATCTGTGGCATTTGATGCTGCTGAAAATCAGGTAAAGTATTTGTAATAAGACTTTGTAATTGGAAAATACTAATTTGTCGAAATGGGAACGGTTTTTCTTCAGTATGTTGCTTTGCTCGTGAAATGTGAGGAAAAGCCTTGAAACTGTGGGAATATTCTATTTAAACAAATTTTTAAAAACCCCCACATTTAGTATCCTAATTGTGATTCAGCTTGGTGACGAATATATTTCAAAAAAAGAAACAGAATTCAGACAAAACATTTACAAAACATTGAGAAGAAACGTTTGCCTCTTAAATGGGTGTGATTCAGTACATAGATAATACCTGAAAGCACTTGAGTCTTTCAGCTTTCTTATGCAGAAACACAAAGCCTCAGCACAGAACAAGAACAGAATGTGGATTTTCTGGAAATGCTGTTGAGCTAAAGAGAGCAACTCACCTCCTCCCACCAAAAAACTCTGTGAAAGTCTCTGCTATCACTAAGTCAACTGTGCACTGTAAGTTTTTAGGCATGACCTTGCAGAGATTTCTATTTCCCAGGTTCTCCAGTGACCTCTGCTCATAGGTTAAATGAGCTGTTCTGTAATGGAAATATCCAGAAGACAAACCTGATATATTTCTTGCACTTTACTGAAAAGAATCGGTAATTCTCTTCTGATTAAAAAAAAAAAACCAAAAAAAACCAAACAAACAAACAAAACAACAAAAAAACAAAACAAAAAAACCAACCAAAAAAAACAAAAAAACAAAAAAACACAAACAAAAAAGACCCCAAACCAACCAAACAAACAAACACCACAAAAAAACCCCAAAAACAAAAACTCAAAAAACAAACAAACAAACAAACAAACAAACAAAAACAAACCAAAAAACCCCCACCAAAACCAGCTGAATTGCATGTAGGATGGTTTATAGACTATAAAAGATAAATTGTGGAGAAAATCCTGTCCTCCTTTAGGTGAACAAATTTTCATCTAAAAGGAAAGCTGCATAAGTAGGTAATGAAGTCAAATAAAATACAATTTGATCTAATTGGAACTTTGTTTTCCAGATGTATCAGACATCTTGTTTTGCAAAATTTAGCATTAAACTCTGTGCAAAAAATTTAAATATTCATTAGTATTTTAAAATTGTGCTAATTAGTCCAACAACTGTGCATTATTCTAACAAGTTAATGCACTACCATTGTCCTTATATGCTCATGTAGAATTTCATAATTAAAAACTGGATAAACCAAACCTTCTTAGGTTCTGGGATTACTCACTGATTGCGTGTGGGTTTTTTACATAAAATTTAGTTACACCTAGATTGGTATCAAAAATCATGAAGGTTTTTGTGTATCACTATCACCTTCCCTGCCTGTGGGTGATTAAATTTTAACTTCTCATGAAATGGGATTAGCAGTCAGCAAGCAGTAGGAAAAAGAGCTAAAGAAATTACTAAAAAGTGCTAAAGTACATCTACTCTTCTTGGTGCAAATTAGGGTCTCTGAACTCAGTGAAGGCTTCCCTGGTTTAACCAGGGAATTTTATGTTTTGCCTTGGATTTCATCTGTTTCTCTGGTTTTTGAATATGGAAAATCTGTGGGGTTTATGGGTACCTGGTCCTTGAGCAGCACATCAGAGCAGGTGAATGTTTCCTGGAGAAACACCTTCAAATTTCAGGCTACATGGCTCCTGTTTTCCCTGCCACAGAGTGTGAACACTTGTGTTAATGTTTGGGGGAAAAAAAAAAAATCATGAGGGAATTTGCTTTTCATTAGAAATTCCAACATTTTCTACAAAAAGAAAAGCAGCTCCACTCTGGCTGGCAGCTTCAGGGGAGGCACCACCAATAGAATTAATATGCTCAATATCTTCTTGAGAGGAGCAACAGGCTCTGCTTGAATCTCAGCAGGCCAGAGATTGCCTAAGTGGGCTTCTGTGCAGGCAGTGTTGGCCCTTTTATGAAGCTCTGTAAATCTTTAATGGCAGCTGTGCTCTTTTGCTTTTGCTGCCCTGTTCTTTTCCATGTGTTTGGGTGTGCCTCTTGATTCTGTGAGGTGATTTACGTGTGTTAGTTTAGGGAATAATGCTTTGAAGAATAAGGGTTTCCTCTGCTAGCTGGAGCTTTTCTTTCTACCCGTGCAGGACAGCATTTGCTGTTTTATAAACGTGTCTGTGGTTCAATGCTCTGGAAAAAGAAGGAGCAGGGGAAGAGCATTTGACAGTCTTACCACCTGCTCACCCACCTCTGAACACACATCAAAGAACAGGTTCAAGGGGGGAAGAATAGCTACTTCATTTTTGTGGAATAAGTTTGTAAGGACAAGTTAGTCATCTGGTAACTGTGGCAACAAGGGAAAGTGTTTGCTTTCATGTAGATTGGAAAAAAAAAAAGGAAATAGTTTCTTCTAATGAAAATATGGGGCTTTTTTTCTTCTTTTCTCTTGACAAAATTAAGGAAATTTTGCCAACAGAGCTGCTAAAATGTTTTCATTCATTATGCCACATTGTAACTAGCACCTTCATGCAATGTTTTCTTAACAAGTAATAGTTCAGGAATTTTTTTGAAAAACTTAGCATAAAAATAAATTGATTTTTTTTTTTTTTGGTATTGTGTAATTGAAACCTGGAGAGGGACTTTTTACAAGGGCACGGAGTGATAGGACAAGGAAGAATGACTTCAAACTGAAAGGGAATGGATTTAGAATGGATATAAGGAACAAATTCCTCACTATGATGGAAGTGAGGCCCTGGCACAGGGTGCCCAGAGAAGCTGTGGCTGCCCCATCCCTGGAAATTTTCAAGGCCAGGTTGGATGGGGTTTGGAGCAACCTGGGATAGTTGAAGATGTCCCTTCCCATGGCAGGGGATTAGAACTGGATTATCTGTAGGGTCCCCTCCAATCCAGAGCGTTCTTAAATTCTATGATTTATTTTGACTTAATTAGGAACTCTTAAAATTTTTAATTTCCACCTAGTAATTTAGTGGTGTGCCCTGATTAACTTGCTTCAGAATATTCTAAAAGTTGGAAAAAGACCATTGCTCTTTTATGCTATACTGTTAAGAAGTATTACAGATTAAGGTCTAAACAATGTCTCAGATTGCCACCAAACATGCTAAATTTGATCACTGTATTCAGAATAATTTTCATTCCAGAGCCCAGGCTTTGATTTAAGCCGTTAAGAAGGATCTGATGCCCGCCCACAAATTACAGTTCAAATTCATGCACAATCAAATGATAAAAATAATACCCACAACTGAAAATTCAGTGGTCTGGCTATAAGAGAGGTCATGTTTTTAAATCTTTAGTTAAACCTTTGATCCATGATTTTTGGCAGAAAAAAAGTGACTTAAGGTTTAGGAGACTGGACCATGTCTTGATTAATTAATTAATTTGTCAAATGTCAGGTTGACAAGTGATTAAAAGTACTTTTGATCTGCAAAGAATACTTTGGTACTTCCTCCATGACAACAAATGTTTACCTTCCATCCTGTTTGGGCATCAATAAAGAGAGGTTACCTTCTGACTGCACACCACTTGTGGTACCCAGGTGTCAGCACTGTGCTTAATTAGCCAGCAGAAGATTGCTCCCTGCCTCCTTCCCCAATATCAGTTTAATTTGCTAATGAGGGTCACCTGGTAAACCAGGAATACCACCTTGTTCTAAGGGTGCTTTGCCATTTCCCTCCAGGCCTCTTCACCAAGGGCAGTTTCTCCTGGTGGGCAGCTTTGCTAACGTGGTGGATAATTTGGTGCAAAATCCTCAGGTCCCTGACCCAGAAAATCCCTGGGAAATCTATGGATACTTCCTGCTGCCTGGGTTAGACCTGCTTGAGTGAGCACATGTGATCTTCTAAGGTACAGGACAAATGTTCCAGATTAATTTTCATGTTTTGTTATTCTGTTTTATCAGAACTGGTAGTTGTGAAAGTTCGTACCACGTGCTAGACCAGATGCAGATTGTTTTTTGACTTTCAGTAACTTTCCCAAACTTATTCTACGTTTCTTTTTCATTTGTGCTCAAACAAAATAATCTACAAAATGCAGTGTGGGCAGTCTGGAGTTTCTTGTAAGATTTCTTTTCTAGTTGCTTGGGAAAAACTTTTTAGTGTGGATGTGCCTGAGGTAAGAGTTATTGTAGTGCAAAGCAAGCAGGACAGAGATTGTTATTATGATATTCAGGGCTTGTTTTGGTGAAATTCCATGTCTTTTGATATTGCATTAGAAGTGGGACAAAATAACCAATTTAAATGCAACTATGCAAATAATTTTTAGCTTAAATGTGCTTAGAATTCTGTCAGTGCAGATTGTGGAGGCTGGGTGTCATTTGAAAATGCAGCGACAGAGGAATATGATTTCTGGTAGCTAAGCCAAACTTCTGTCACTAATACTGATGTGTTTAAGAGGGAATGGGAAAAATCCAGTTCTTTGTGGTATCTTATAGAGGCCTATGATACAGAAGATAACAAGGGCAGCTTATTATATATGAATTTGATGCTTCCAGCTTGGAAAAAAAAAATCTCATAAAACCAAGTAAGATTATCTGGCTGCTGAAGAGATAAGGTGTCTGTTTTTTGGTTGTGGGTCATATAAAAAGATAACAGAATTGAACATTAGAGTTGCTGAAAACTCTAACTTTTGTTTTAGTTCGGAAGGTGAAAGCTTCCATTTATATATTCTTTCTCGAGAGTTTGTGTGCTGTAACCTATTATATAATGTTAATTTTACTCTGCAGTATAGGCTAAATCAGGGAAGGATGTGGCCATTTGGCAAGGCCAGGTGTTTGCTGTTTGACTTCTGATGTAGCCTCACACATAATTTTCTGCCAATCCAGATACTAGTAAATTTATCTGCTGCTCTTTATTTCTGAAGCTTTAAAGTCGAAGTTTTTTATGATTGGTACTTGCTAGGAGCCAAGAAAGGACAGAGCTTCTCTGTAGTGTTCTTGTATAGCTGCAATCTGAAAAAATTTCAGTGTAGTTTTGTAGGAAGATTTAGGCTCATGTACCATATGTGTGTTTATCTTACCCAGAATTTAGTTGATTGTAAAGAATGAGCTCAGTTGAAAGTATGTAAAAAAAATGGCTGAATAGATTTTGAAATAAATTCACAGAACATTCCTTCCTTTCAGATAAATTAGCAAATGCCAGAGGAAAGTTGAGCACTTTAAATAACAGAATTCAGTATTTTCAGGGAATTGATTTGTTAATGGAAAACAAGTTTAATTCCTTTCTGGGCTTAGTTCATTGCTGGGAGACCTAACCAAAGTCACTGTAAATAATACTGAAGCAGCACTGATAACATTATAGGTGCATGGTAAAGCACATCAACGAGCTGAGAAGCCACTGGAAACTACTGCAGCTGAAAAACCCTAAATCAGTGAGCTAAGCCATTGGAAACTCCTGTGGCTGAAAACCCCAAATGCTTGTGAAACATGGGAGGCTTCAGATGTGGTGGAGCCAAGGCTGCTGGTTCTGGGGACGCAGCAATTGGCAACATCAGGGTGGTGCTGCAGCTTCCCAAGGACTGGGTTTGGGATCAGTGGTGCTTAATGCTTTTGTGAAAAGCCTTGGCACAGAGGTGAGCATGCTGCTGTGATTTGCTGAAGATGCAAAGGTAAAAGGGACCATCAGTAAGGCTTGAGATGTCCTCCAGGAAGGGTTGTGTGACCTTGATTATGGTAACAGAAAGGATGTTCAAGAGTACAGAGGGAAAGGCCCTTCTCCTGGGGGATAAGGGCAGGAATGCCATTCAGCTGGGAGCTGATTTCCCTATGGAAAAGGGGAAACAGGCTTTCAGTGTACAGCAGGTGCAGTCAAGCCTTTTTGTACTTACAGTCATGATCTTGTAATGTTATGAAGCAGGCTTTGTGATTACAAGAGAGTTAATATATATTGTGTTTTTAATAATTTCTCTTATGAGCATTAGTTGTATCTTGCCTGATTCATGAGATGTTCTGTTTGTGTGCAAGAACAAAAACCTAAGGGGGTGAAGAAAGCAAGGAACCTACTTCCTTGTACTTATCTGTGAGACAGGGAGGGGAAAGAGAGCAGAAGCAAGGAAGGAAAATTCAGCATTCACATGCTCAATCTCGGCTGGCAGCTCATTTGAATATTAGCTGAATATATGTTTTTTTCTCCGTCGAGATCAGAGGGTTCCTGTAAGAGCTCAAGGAAAGCTTTGGGCTGCACTTTAATGCTCTCATCCCCAGACACTTTGTGTTCACAAACATCAGGGCAGCACTCCAGGGGGGCTCTCCATGGCCCCAGTGCCTCAGGAAGTGTCTGCTGGCTCCTCTCTATCCAGAGGGGCTGTAGGGGAACACCTACCCCGGCACCTGGAGCTGCTCCCCCTGCCTGACCCCAGCTGCAGGGCTGCTTCCCACACTTCCATCTCACTGCTGGGATTGCCCTTTTGCAAATGCCTTTTCCCTGAGGGGTCTCAGCTGTGCCCTGGGTGGGGCTGCTGCAGAACTGACCTTTCCTCAGGGTCGACACAGCCCCACACTACCAGCACAACACACTGGCAAAAGTGGCAAAAATCTCAGGAGCCTGGGGAATCCTCGGTGCTGAGGTGTGTGCCTCAGACTGTTTCTGGCAGACCATGAGAGGAGACACTCAAGAAACACTGTCCTCCCCTCAGCTTTGGGGCAGGAACTGGCTGGAGGGCGTGGGACCACAGATGGCTCAGGGCAGCTTGTCCTCTGCCCTGACGCTGCAGACTGAGGAAAGGGCAAACCCAAGTCCAGGCTGCACTGGGTGAAAAAACGATCAGAATAGGTGAGTAACTGAAGCTGCAGTGGTGTGTGTGTGTTACTGATGTGGCAGATATTTAGGAGCCTCTCCCCAGTAAAGCTCCTGCGGCTGCCAGGTGAGCTGGTCTGGTGGCCAGTCCAGCTGGTAACATCTGGACTTCTTATCAGGACAGGACAAGGGGGTTGTGGTTTAAAGCTGAAAGAGTAGATTTAAATTTGGTACAAGGAAGAAAATTCTTCCCTGTGAGGGTGGAGAGGGCCTGGCACAGGTTGCCCAGAGAAGCTGTGGCTGCCCCTGGATCCCTGGCAGTGCCCAAGGCCAGGCTGGATGGTGCTTGGAGCAACCTGGGATAGTGGAAGGTGTCCCTGCCCATGGCAGGGCGGGTCAGAAGAAGATGACTTTTAAGTTCCATTCCAACCTGAACCATTCTACTCTATAATAAATGGGTCAGGAAGAGAAATGGAGTGCTTCAGACTTGTTTAATATATTCATTAATGGCCTTGACATAAATATTACGAGTGTACTTAGAGAATTTGCTGAAAATGCAAAACCAAGAAGCTCTAGAGGAATAAACCTGCTGGCCCAGGAGGCCTTGTTCGGTTTGGGATGACCTGAAATTAATTTTTCATCTTTTTTGGTCATTGAACTGAAACAGTGTTTTTCACACTGTTCTAGCAATAATAGCATTTATTTACGATGTCCTTTCCTGCCTTTGATATAGTGCTGCTGGCAGGAGCAGGGAGGGAAGATGAACATAAATGTTCCTCTGTTTCTGGAAGAAAGCAGAAGACTGAAAGAAACCAAATGGGGAGAAAGTATGTTCAAGTTAGTAAACACTATGGGGAGAAAAACATTAGGTGTTTTGCCAAAGCATCCCCAAGTAGATTTATCATAGTGGAGAATTTTCTTCTGGAGCAGTAGCCAGGTTTCTTAAGTTTGTATCAAGGTCTTTAAAAACACATATGGCTGCTACTGTAATAATTTTAAATATCCAGTGGAAATGTTGAAATTGCTCAACTCTAAAACTGTGTGGGTGTACTTCCTCACCAGCAGTGACCTGTGACAAGCATATTTGATGGCCCTGGCTCTGGGGTTCAGCATACTCCTGGTTCATATTTGCTATTCCATATATTTTGCTGGACAGTTCTGGGATCAGCAGAGGTGGCCAATGGTGCCATGACAAGCACAACTTAGGGAGCACCCTAAAATACTATTATAGTCTTCATGGAATTTCCACTGTAAAAAAAAAATGAAGCTTACCAAGAGAAAGCTTAATTCAGTGTTGGGTAACACACGAGCACTTCTGATGGGCTTGCAAGGTCATTTTTCTTTATTGAGCATTTATAGCAGCTGTGTAACAATTACTGTGTAATGGATACCTGCCTTCCCTGGAGTATGCAGAATTGATTTTTTTTTGTGAATTACTGATTGGATTGATTTTATACTTAAGACAGTACTGGACAATTTAAGTGCATAAGTTAGTTTGATCTCAGATACTTTCATTAATTAGGACAACTTAAAGCTTTAGGCATATTTGTCATGAGAATTACAAGTTTGTTACAGTTTTGTTTGTTGCCTTTTTGGATTCCAGGAGGAGGGTGTGGGTGGGGGCTGGCCCTGGTTATTACTGTTAGTGGGAGCTTGTTATTAGATTGGAAAAGAATTATGCAGCTATTAAAGCAAAAGACAAAAATCATGAATCTGTAGCAAATGTGAGGAGGGATTCACAACAGATTGGTCAGTGTGAAGGGTACTAAAGTACCTGTGTTTTCTTTGTTTCCATGAAAAGAGGCAGGAGGGGACATTTCAGAGTGGATATTTTCATTTGGTGATTTCACAGGAAGAAGTTGGCAGCCTTATGTTGTGAATAAGTTGCTAAATAATTCCCATTTACTCTCTGGGCTCTGGTTTCTTTCTGGCTGGCACTGCAGAGTGTTCCTCTGTGTTGTGTTCCTGGTAGCACCCTCACATCCAGTCACCTTTCTGCCCTCAGCCTGTCCTTCCTCCATGGCATTTATACACCACTACTGCAGCATCCAAACACCTCACACATGGCTTTTTCCTGTTCCCCCATGAATTAGGCAAACACAGTTATTCCCATTTGAGAACTACAGGGCTAAGGCACTTGAAAACTAAAGGCTGTAAAGCGAAAGATATTTATGCACTTTACACATTTAGGTGCCTAATGTGATTTTCTAAAGCATCCAAATACATTAAAGCATCCAGCTCCTGCTGACTGTGATGGAAGTTAAGTACTTAACTCATCTGGATGTTGTGGGAAATTGCAGATGGCTGCCAATCTGTCTCTCTTCATATTTATTTAGATAAATTTTCAAAAACACTAGTCTAGATCACTTGCTCCCTGCTACACAGGGAGGCCCCCAACTGATAACCTATTACATTTTTTTTTCTTTAGCTTTTCTCTTTCATAGCAATTGGTTATTCTACTTAGAAGTTAATTTGAAATATTTTCTCCTAAAATATTATAAACATGGTACTTTAGCTATCAGGTTTCTTAGCAATTCAGCAATAGTCCCACACTTGGTTTGAATCATGTTTAGATTATCTCTCTCCTAAACCACCTATTTTCTTAATGGCATTTATCAAAGCAGTTTTTGCAGTTGTTTTAGCTAAATGCAGAGTGCACTGTTTCAGTTAGGAGGAAGCAGATTTTGTGCCCACACTTACCTTTCTGCGTGGAAGCCATGTATCATATTTCTGTAATTTAAATCATCACGGGATTTGATAAAGTGATAAAATTTAATAGCTGCATTTTACAGTCCTGAATTAGTTCACTTTAGTCCGGGATGCTGTGTTACTGCATCTTTATTACAAAGTTTCTGAAAGCTCCAGAGAGCCACAGGTGTCACATCTGACAGCTCTGTGAGGCTCCTGGCTGGGTTCCCTGTGAACTTGTGTGCTCCAGCAGTTACTCCACATGCACTTCAGACTTCCTCAGGGCAGAGCAAAATGAGAAGCAGACCCTGACCCTGGGCACATCTGTTCTGGGATCTGTGTTTTGGAGGAAGGGGTCAGACCCCACTGGACAGACAGAATGAGAGGATACAGTCTCAGGCTGTGCCAATGGAAATACAGGTTGGATATTAGGAAAAAAGTTTTTTATAGAAAGTGATAAAGTGCTGGGATGGCCTGTCTGGGGAGGTGGTGGAGTCACCATCCCTGGATGTGTTTATAGAAAGACTGGATGTGGCACTTGGTGCCATGGTTTAGTTGAGGTGTTTAGAGGATGGGTTGGACTCACTGATCTTGGAGGTCTCTTCCAACCTAGAGATTCTGTGACCAGCCCAGCCCAATGTGGATTGAATCCCCAAACCCCATGGCTGCACAGATCTGTGCCTGGCATTGTGCTTGCATATGTTTAATGTCATAGATCCCTTTCACAAAAAAAAACAGTTCTCACCGTTCTCTCAAAGTGAGAGATTCCTGACAGCATTCAGATTCTTGTTATTCTTTCTTATTCAAACATTTTAAAGTCTTTTGCCTTTTCTTAAATGCACTGTGGAAGGGACTTGAGTTGAAAATTAATTTAAAGGGGCTGCAACTTTGTAAAAGCTTCACCAAGACTCTTTATCAAGTAATAGTTTGTTTTCTAAGTAGTTTAAGCATAATTGAAGTCAAAATAATTTATAGCAGCAACCCTTCTGCCATTGAATTCAGATCTATTTATAGCCTACAGCATTAAAAATGCAATTAAAAACTCCATGCTTGCTTTTAATGAAATGATCATTCATCTTCTGCTCTCCAATTAACAGAATGTAATTGTATTTTTTACTTAGAAAATTTCTTTCTGTGCTGCTGGAAATGGTTAATGTTGTATTTGGTTTTAGCCATCACCAGGACATCATAAAAAAAAAAAAATCCATCTTAAGAAGATTTTTGGGGGTAGCCCCTTTGTGTCAAACTGAATTCACACTTCAGCTTGAAATAGCTAAAATCTACTCTGGCAGTGGATTGCTTTCATATTTTTGTGTGGATAGAATTTTGGAATTTTTTAATCACTGAATAAACTTTTTCATGTCTTCTGCTGGGACAAAGCTGAGTAAACCTTTTAGTCAGATTTTTCAGGCAGGCTGCTCTGACAGGAATGGAGAGGTTGCAAAGTGTAAAATCTGACTGTGCCTCCCGGTGGCAGCACGGTGCAATTCCTGCCTGCTGGAAAGCAAAGGACTGTAACTCCAGTGAGGGATAAATGGATTATGGAGAGTACATTTAGCTGCGTGAAACTGGCATTTTTCTCAGCTCTGAAAGCAATCAGCACCACTTCTAATAGATAAAGAAAATCAGCATCTTCTCCATTTTGCCCGTGGCTTTCATATTTAATGAGATTTTCATCAAGTATAAACATCGTTCTTTTTGGAATGCAAGCCTGTTTTTAGCGTAAAATGTGGCTTATGCATGTAATATAATAAATGTGTCTTGACTCTGAATGTTGCTGAAAATCAGTGCCTGTGAGGCTGCAAAATAATCTCACAAATATTTAGCTGCAAAACCAAAACCATGTCATGTTAATGTTTTGAAGAGTCTTTGTATTTCCAAAAATTGAGAGCACCACAGATTTGTTTCAGTGTTTCTGAGTGAATAAAAACCACCCAGCTGTTCACATTTCCTTAGGAGATTAATCCTGCTGCCTCATAAAAATCTTTCAAGCTATGTTCATGTGTGGTGTGAAAATTACTGTCAACTCGTGTCCTTTTGGAAGGTTAGAGAGTGAAGATTAACTTTCCCAGAGATCAGCAGAGTAACTTGAAGTACATAAAAACATCAGACTGGGACTCATTCTTAGTGCTCCTGGAAGGTGAGGTAGTGAGGGATATGTCCCCAAATATTCACATTTTCCTTTTGGGTATGGGGTTGGATTGAGAGACAACTTGGGTGCTTGTGGCTCTATCTAATTGTGAGAGCACCAGACCATTAGAGCAGAAAATTTCTCCATGTGTCAGCAACAGGCTCTTCATTGCAAAAATGTGATTTTAGGTGTTGCTTTTGACGCTTGATATGTCTGTCACAAGGCTGTGGCTTTGAAGATGAGTCTTTCCTTTCCTTACATGACTGGATTTCAGGTCAGAGAGCCAGGTCCTTCTCTAGTTAAAACTGTACCTTTATATTTATGTTTTTACCTTTATATTTGTGCATGATCAGAAATAATCCCAGTCTTCCATGGGTGTCTAATGCTATGGCAGGAGTCCTGTGTAGCATGTTGGGTCCTTCTGTTTAACAAATCAAAGTTTCTCTGTTTTCCAAAGCCCTTTTCTTTATTTCTTAATATTTCTTCTTGCTATACATTTTCTTCTCCTGAAGGTTATGTCCTGCCAACTCTCAATCTCATCATTACACACTTTGCTGTCTCGTCTTCACTTGAAATATTTTCTCTGCTGCTAAAGTTCCTCAGGAGTTTGCATGACCCCACAGCCCTTCATTTAAAGAATGGCCTCTTTTCTGGCCCACCTTTCAGATGTTGTGTCTATTTTAGATGGGATGGAGGGTTACCAGTTCCCTACAATACATGCTCTTTTGGGTTTTTTCCACCTCTACAGTCACTCACTCATCTTTCTGTAGTTGTCATGGATCACTTCCAGGTGAAATCTTGTGTACAGAAATTATAGCTTTCACTGTAGCTAAAATCTCTTGGTGTTATCAGCAAATTGTTCATGGGGAGAGGCAGTAGAGGAAAAGGACATATTTTTGGTGATTGGAGTTATAAAATAGCATTCCTGATGACAAATCTTAGTATGTCACCTTTGGGCTATGGGATTTCTTCTGCCTGGGAATAGACCAGAACTTGTGTAGAGTGACTGAGATCTATTTCTATGACAAATACTGACAAACAAAATTATTTGTATGTTTTTTGGGTTTTTTTGGAGTATTTTTTCGTTGCTTTTTAAAATGAGGTGTTGAGGAAACTTAGTTAAAATTATTAAATATTGAGGTAACCGTACTACATTGTGAGGGTGATTCATGCAGAGCATCCCAAACCTCAAGATGCTGTTCCCTGTTTTTGCCCTTCTGATTTATTATTGATACAGCCACGTGTGGTGATGAGAGGTGATAGTGCAACTGCTGATTTTGTTCCTTTAGAAATCTTTGTGTCATGGAAATCCCAGCTTGATACCCCTCATTTTCTTCCACTCTTGCCTATATTTCCTCACTTCACCTTTCTACTTTTTTTTTTCTCTTTTCTTCCTTATTTTCTCAGTCCCTTTCTCATGCTCTGAGGATCCTCCTGTTGCTTCTGGCAAGTGGTGTCCTGTGGAATGATGTCCTTGTCCTTGGGTGTGCTCAAGTCTTGTCTTTTCCCCACCTGCCCTGTGGCCCTCTCAGGAAGGTGCAGGTGGCTCTCTGGAAATCCTTCACCCATCCTAAAAATCTGGGAAAAGTTTCACATCAGCAAGGAAGCAGAAGGCAAAACAAGGGCATGGCCATATAAATGAAAATGCTGAACAAGTAGCAAGTTGGAGAAACAAGCTTTTAAGTGCTCCAATTAATTTTAATTCTTCTTTACCTTGATGTGCAAAAATATATTTAGAAGCAAGTGTTTGAAGATGAATGCAATATTTAACGATATGCCTGTGGTCCTTGTGAAAGTTAATTACCAGAGCATCCATTAGAGCCAGGAACAACATATGTTTCCTCTGGAGTGCCTTTCTGAACCTGTCTAAACATTTTTATTCTAAGAAAGCCATGCTGGGAAGCCTGTCTAGCATGAGATGTCTCTAGAGAGTTGTGGGCTAATCTTCCCTTGCTCAGAAGGCACCCAGTGCTTTTGGGTGAACATTATTAGGGCCCAGCATCTTTATCTGTATGGGGTATTTCTTCTATCTTTTTGTAAGTTGTAATTGAGTAAGATGTTTTAGTAATTATCCTCGGTAGCATGTGAAGACAAATTAATTTTGCTGTAAGACTGGCTCCTTTGTGACCTTTTGTGTTTTTGCTGACTCTTTGCTTTCTCAATGTGCAATGTGCTGTTTCGAATGAAACCAAGAGAAAAGGGTTTGTTTTCAAGGGAAAGAGTGCAGTGGTTGTACTGGTCCAGCTGTGATTTAAGGATGCATCCCAGGCTTCCCCAGCACAAAAGTGTGATGTGGAGCTTGCAGCAGTCACTTGCTGTAGGGTTACCAGAACCACCCCAAACAAGAAAACACTCCAAACTGAGCAGTATTAGCTGTCAGTGAGGGCAGTGAACGTGTGCTGGGCATTTTTGTCTTTGTTATGACTTCTCTGGGGGAGGAAATGGGCTATTAAATCCATTATGTTATCTGTTCTGTAGGGTTGTAGTCATCTATGGGGATTTGTCAGAGCTTACAAGTTTCTGTTGAGCTCCTTAGGTAGCAGTTTTTTCTAATAAACTCTTCACATTTGTCTAGAGCCTCATTGTTTTCATCTTTACTACAACCTAAAGTGACCCTCTGGGATAATTTTGGAGTGAAAAGCAGCTCATGAGTTTGAGGTTATCAGATCACCAAAGTAGTTTTACAGGAAAGAAATGTTCAGAGTGACTGAACTATAAATTTACCACTAAATGATAGCTTTCCTTAGGAATTCCTGTGTTTAGAAGCTGTCAGTGTCAGAGCCTGCTGTGCAGACATTCAGTGGTGGCTGGTTTTTTACTTTCTGAATGGGAATTGCAAGTGAAATTTGGTTGCCAGCTGCTGGCAGCACTGCACTCCTGTTGAAGTGTTTGCAGGAAAGTTGTGCTCTTTCAGCAGCCTCTGTAGTTCCTTGCATCATTCCAGTGCAGTGAGATGGGCTGAATTTAAGTTGCTCAAATATTTGGTTTGAATAGAGTGTTTAGAATCAGGAAGTAAGTGAAGCTTTCCTAGACACACACACACACAAAGTTGAAGGATGCTGCTATTTATTCTGTTTATAAATCAGCCCTGTTTTGATCTGCTGAATGTAATGCAAACATTGGCAAAGAAAAATAATGATAACATACATCATTGCTGCATAATTTTAAGGCAGTTTACAGCCTGGAAAATGCGGTGTATTCTATAAGTGACAAATGACAGAACACTGTAATAAATAGCCATAGTTTATGCATTGTGAATTGGAGTTTAGAGTCAAATGGAAATTCTTTTTCAGCAGATTGGATGTGAATTCAATTTCACAGGCTCTCTACACAAATTATCTTGGTTTTCATATATTAGTCTAATCAATGATGGCATGCACATTCTATATCAGTACAGTAACACTTATATTCAGAAGATAGTTGACATCAGTTACTGTGACTATGATACACACATGTAAGACATTTAAATGAATCTCCAACAATAAGACAAACTGCCTTGACTTGATTCAGAATGATTTTGATTAATTGCCTGTTTGGAATGTTTGGTTCTTACTGAGTTTGTAAGTGAATGGTTCAGGTACCTGCTGCATCTTTATCATGGTAATTAAGCCCATTGTACTGGAAAAAAAAAATCTATTTCCACTACCACTTAGCATATGATATAAATATTTACAAGGATTGAGTTGTTTGAAACTCTTAATAGAAGGTAGGATGACTCTTATGGAAAACAATATTCCAGTGGTAGCCTTACTAATACCAGACAGATGCATCACAGTTAAAGTGCTGCAGTGTTTGTGTTATTCAGTGGAGATGCATTGGTATTTTTCTGGCTTCAAAGAATTATAAAGGGGTACAAAACTGTGAGCCAATATTAGACTTGATACCTCATGGCTAATTAAACAGTGCAATAAGTAGACATAAGGCTCAAACATAAACTGTGGGCTTTGCTAAATTATTCCACGAGTAGCTTGACTTATACAATATCATCTAATTATGGTTTGTATGGAATATTTCTGTGACTGCATAGCTCTTCCCAAATGAAAAGTAAACTTTGGCTGCAATTATATTACTGTTTACCAGACTAGAACAGCTCCTGCTCAGCCTTGAACCTCTAATGGTGCATCGTGTTCAGGCTCAAAACTTCCCTGCTGTGGCTGAATCAGCTTGAGTTGGTGTTGGTGACAAAAGCCTTTCAGGTAAAAGAAAAAGGTTCTTAGTAGTAAACCTAGAAAAGGATGGTTGGGGCACGACAGAACTTCTCAAGACTGCAGTGTAACAAATCTGAGAGTGAAATCCTCTTTTTGGAGAATGTTTTGGATAGGAATTGTCACAGCAGGCTGGGCTGTACCAGACCTGATGAGGGGTTCTGCTGGTGCCTGTTGTGAGCAATATTTTTTATTGAGAGAAGGGTACAAATAATGTTGTTATAGGAACTGTAAGCTTGCCTTTGGAAAACTGGTCCCATCTCCCAGAGATTGCTTAAAACAATGAATTATTATTGGTGCTTTAAAAAACCCCAACCTACCAATGCCACATAAACTTCTCAGAATTACATCTGTACCTTGAGGAATGAAGGTGAGGAGAAGATCCAGTATCAACGAAATAATTACTTGTAAGGCCTAGAGAACTTATATTTTGGATGAAGCAGTAAAATTAGCATGGAAATGACTGAGAAAAACCATCAGAATGTTTAAAGCCTTCCTTTAAAATGTTTGTGAATTAAGCACCCATGTGACTACGGTGATGTGTGAGGGGTTTTTTTAAGACTTTTGTTTCACTCTAAAATAGGAAAATACTGAGAAAATGACAAAGGGTATAGGGAACAGTTCTCCAAAACTAAACACAATTTGCAAAACAATGTTACAAAGCATTGTAGAGCACAAAGTGAAAAAAAAATTCCCTGTACTCTGTATCTTATGAAGTTTTAAGCAGTGCAGTCTGTGCTAAGGAGGTTGTCACAGGCTTTCAGTGTAGAGGAGTTTAAAAGGCAGAAATTATCCTATGAAAATGTAGAGCTTCCCATGAGTTGAATGCATAGATCCTTAAGGACATGCTATTCTGAGTTTTGTGACCGTTTAAGCTCCAGGTCAGTAAGTCACTTGAACTTGTTCATTATTCAGTTTAAGAGAGTTTATTTGAATGTAAGTGTAGAGCACTTTGACTCAAGGCAGAGTATGTGCCCAAATGTTCCTGAAATAGGTGTCATTTGTTTGACACCAAATTACCACAATTTAACAACTTTTTCCCATTTAAAGGCAGTAAAACTCTGCACTTGGAGTGCTCAGAGCATGAATCCTTAAGCAGAAGTATCCCACCCGTGTAACAGCATCCAAGGCTTCCCTGACCTTAAAAAGTGAAAGCAGTACCTAAACCAGAATCCTTTGGACTTGAAACTTTAGGAGCTGTTTGCTGTTTATGTTTGTTTGTTTGTTTGTTTGTTTGTTTGTTTTTTTTTTTTTTTTTTTTTTTTTTTTTTTTTTTTTTTTTTTTAATCTTTTTTTTTTTTTTTTTCATTCAAGCATATTTTTTGACCTATTCATTTATTTATCCTGGAATGCCAGGGCACCAATAATTTTAGCTGCCAACTGTGTGTGACAACCATGAACAGGAAGTCAGCTGTGACTAAATCTATTGACTGTTAAGTGGCCAACTAAAAAAATACTGTAGAACTGGCACTTTCCTTCCAGTAAATAGCCAGTTTTGCAGATTATTGACTCAATAATCTGTTGGCTTCAGAGCTGGCTGATGTGGTGGAAATCTGTAGCCTCTCATGCTGTTTCCTGGCAATCCTAACATGCATTTCAGAGCAGATTGAGGGTGGTAACATCCTCCTGGATCTGCAGGAGGGCCCTGGCTCTGCTGCCATCTGAGACAAAGCTGCAAAAATAGTGTAGGTAAACGAGGTCTGTATGTGTGTGTGTATATATATATATATGTATATTTTTAAAAAAGCTTTTACAGTAACAGTATATATGTCTGTATTATGTATTAAGTTGTTCTTTTTGCATAGCTTTTTTTCTTTCCAAGAGTTTTAAGTTTCTGGAGGGATGGGAGTTTTTTTGGTTCTTGTATCTGAACCTGGAAAGATTAACTCGGCTGGGAGGTTTTTGGAGTACTTCCTGTTGCATTTCTTCAGCTAAGAGGCAAAAAGGTGCCTTATATCTTCGTGTTCCTCCTCATGTTACTGTTAGGAAATCATGTAAAACAATGCATTTAGAAAAAAGCTTTTTGTGCTGTTTGCAACTGCAATACTGAGCTGCTTATCTTCTTTGTGTTTGAGGATTTACAGCAAAATAAATTCATGTGGGTTGGGAGTTAAAGATATCTTTTGTTCCTCTAGCTTCAAGTATTGGGTGAAGTGAAAGTTCTTTCATAGTTTACTTTGAAGACTGTTTTCTTCCTTCTGAGATGCTTGTTTAGTGTAAAGTGAGCCCTTTTAGACTGTAAGTGTATAGTTGTTCATTAAGTATGAAAGAAGAACATCTTTTAAATATTGACATTGCAGAGTTCCTTTCAAGTAAAGGGAAATTCACCCTGCTACTCTCTTGCTTATACTCTCATAATTTGTCTTGAATAAATGATCAAATGTATTTAAATATATGATGAATTATTTTACTTTAGGGAGAAGCCTTCATGAAATTATTACCCTGCTTCTATTTTTGCTGTTAGTATAAAGTTTTATTTTTTTTTCAACTGGCAAAGATGTCACTGTGCCCAGATCTTGAAGCTGCGTCTCCCTTGATGGCAGTTCTCATTTCAGTTTTTCAAGCAATCCTAACAGATATATTTACAATAGTACCTTACTTTTTTGGTAACAAGCTATTGCCTGAAATTTCCATTACTGAAAAGTTTTTCAGTTGCTTACAAACCCCTCAGCTGAGCATGAGCAGGGTAAGGAGGAAGGTGGCATTTAGATTTCGAGGGTCCGAGATCCGCTGTCAGAGCAAACAATACACAAATGAATTTTTAACATTGAGTTAAGAGGTCAAAGGGTTGAAATTACTGTTTTCTTCTCAAACTTTGTACATGTTGATGCTGTCTAGGGCATCACCACTGAAGTAGCACATAAAACAACACATGCACTGCTGATACTCAGTGACTAAGTGACAGTTAAGTGCTCTACCCTGTGTCTGAGGGATTTGGGGGTGGAGGCCAGTGGGAATTATTTAATGCACAGCAAACATGAAGGACAAGCAGAGACTGAGAAAAAGGGCAGAGAGAAGGGCTTAGGTTAAAAAGAAAAGGCCCCTGGGAAATTGGAGGTTGATAAGTGTGTTGAACTTTGATTTAGTTGCTGCATTCCTGGCAGTAATAGACTTATCTCCAATGCATTCTCTAGGGATATAGGTACAAAGCATGGATTTGTACTGTTTCTAAAGTGGCATTTTGTGGCTGGACAGTAAATTTAACAGCAGAATTTAGGGGAGGGTTAGAAATGAAGTGGAGATGCAGCCCAAGATGAGCCCTGTGGTGAAGGACAGATGGGGAGCTCCTGGTGACACTGCTGGCTTTGGTAGAGCCATCCCAGGACAGGATGGAGCTGCATGGGGGAGCTCTTTACAGTGGGAAGAGGGAGGTGCACATGGAATGTCCTCTGTGGGCCATGGCTGTGCCCTGCTGGGGGGCTGAGCACCCACCCACAGCCTGGGATGTGCCAGCCTGGGATGTGCCAGCCTGTCTGTCTGGTGCTGCAGCCCCAGGAAGGGGGCAATGGGATTCCCTCAGAAATGATTCCCAGCCCAAGTTAGAACCTTAGGGTAGATCTACCCAGTAACTGCAACCTGTTGTACAGGATGGTAAATGTTCTGTGGGCATCATTGCAACAGGCAGCACCAGAGAATCAAGACAGTTGGAAATAAGTTTTGATTTTATTTTTTAGCTTTTCTGAGATATATTTTATGAGTCAAGTAACATTAGGCCAGCCAGAAGTGACAAATCCTCTACCAATGCATTTATGATGATTTTATGTTGAGGAGATGCTTCAGGTTAGACACTGTTAAAATATATATATTTATATGCATATATGTTTTCAGCTACTAGGGTCCATTTAAATGGGTTTGTTTGTGGAATGCAAGGTTTTCCTTTCTAAATGTTACTTTAAACTGCCTGGTTTGTGTGGGAATGAAAAATTTTGTTACTTCTACTTGAATCAGGTAACTTTTAATAACCTTTATTTACTACTCTACTTATTCTGACTTGAATTGTAAGGATGAGATTAAAAGAACTTCCTATAATGACAGAAGGTAGTTTAACATTTATTTTAACATCACATTCTGCCTTATGAAGAAAATGCATTTTATCCCTTTGATTTTTTTAAAAAAAACTTTGATGGTATGGAGCTTGCTTTGGCTGATTCATTTTGGTTCTTGTGTTTCTCAAGGAGAGAATCACCATGATAAATGGATATTTTATGGATTTGATGAATGGTTACTTCCTGTTCCATATAATTATCAGGCAGTAGTTTCAATGAAAGATGCTGGGAAATGGAACTTTTCACTTCAGATAACCATCCACCCTGTCTGGCAAGAAAAATGGATCTCTATTTTCAACATATTAGTGTGGATCAAGGCCCATGGAGGGAAGGCACCTTTTTGTAGGTTGTGAAGGATAGGATGAATTTGAAAAAGTGCCTGTCTAAATGAAGTTGTGATGAAATACTGAAGAAAAAACCACGTACTGAGAAACCAGATTATTTAAGAAAGCTGATTTTAATACATATCCATCAGGGAAAGGATTAGTGTTTATAAATGGCACTCAAATGTAGTGGTTCATTTTTGATCCTATATGTCAGGAACATGTCAGAAAATGTTAATAAGGATTAATTCAGGAAGAATAAAAAGAATATTTCTGGGTAAGTCTACAATTTTATTATTTAAGTTCCATGCTTCTCATTTTCAGTTTCTTTCTGAAAAGACTTGTGTTGTGCCAGTTGGATATTACTTTGCATTAAAAACAGGAGAAATCAGGTAACAGCTTTGCCAGTGTTTACCTTTTGTTATAAATCCTGTTAAAATTATAAGGAGCCTGGCTTTTGCAAAGTGTAGGGAAAAGTTCCCTTCTAAGGAACTGTGACAAAGCTCACAAAGAGCTGATGTTCAACTCTCCTGTGTTAAGGACCATTAGAAAAAAACTAGATAAAAATACTCATTTTGGACAAAAGTGTTTCTTTTCAAATTCTGTCTTGTGACTCAAGATATAGCAACGATCTGTATAACATTTAAAAAATTGGGAAAATGGATTCATTTATCAGTTTGTGAGGGTTGAGAGAAGTGCTGTGTTGGAGCTCCACCAATTTTGTTATGGTGAATGAGAAGGAGCTGTCAGTGTCTTTGGATTTATCTAGTCATTTCCACATAGATATTAATTTTAAACTACTTCTACATTTAACTGCAGCTTAAAAAGTAATAACTTTTTTCTTTATCAGCTCATTTTTAAAAAGCTTATTCAGAACAATTCCAAATGAACAAATCCCTCTTTTTTTTTTTTTTTATTTTCTAACCACATGAAGGAGAGTGACTGTTTACTCTTTTCCACTTCCTCTTTCATTCTTTTAAGGATTGGATGTAAAAAAATTCCAGAAAATCACCTATCCTTGATATTTTTCTACTTGCTTAAAAAACCACCCATTCTGTGGACTGTACCTATACGTGGGCAGAGGGAGCCAAGGGGTGAAATGAAGATTTTACCTGAAAATTATTTTTTAAAATGTTTTTCTTAGTGATTGTTATTTAGAAACATAAAAAACCCCAAAGCTTTATTCATAAATTCTCCTGCCAGATGTGAAAGTTTCATGCATGTGAAGAAAGAAGGTTTGGCACGAGGTGGTTCAGTGAGACACAGCTGCCACAGGGGAGGGGAGTGGAGTGGAACCAACAGTGGCTGGACCAGCAGCTCTCCTGCCATGCAGTAAATCTTCATTCAGGACTTGCAAACAAACATTTATGCCTTAAAAATATCCAACTGCAAGCAGTCAGTGATTTGTACCATGGCAGAGCTTACAGTGTGCAGCAATAGGTGGTCAAGAAAAACCCCTGAGGAGGATAACTATTTGTAATGATTTTTGTCTGGCAGTCCCCAGGCGTGTGTGAGACCACTGAGCAATTATTTCCATGAGCAGTGACACCACAGGGGCCATTCTCCTGGGACTCCAGACCCTGAGGATGAGTGTGTGTTGATTTCCTCATCACTGGTAAAGAGAGAACCAAGGATGCAGCTTTTCAGCAGCAGCATTTCTGCCTATTCTTCCTACAGAAGGTGGGAGATTTGTTGCCAGATTTGGTTGATTCACCTAAGTCCCCAACGTGTTTGGGCATGGACAAAGGGACTGATGGGCATCACAAGTACTATGCCCATGTGTAGAACATAGGCCAGATTTTCAAGCTGCTTCTATACTTTTAAGCATAGATGAAACAGAAAAGTCCACACCGAAGTGTTGAAAAGGAATTATCTTATGGTGTGATGTTCCAGAAAATTGAAATTTATTTCTGTTACAGGAGAAAAAAAAATCAGTGATAAACCATGGTATCTGTACTAGAGATGAAGCTTGAGGCTATAATACCAACATGAAATTATAAAAAAACCCCTTGCTTACCATGCAGCAATAATTATCTAAGTAAAGGTATTTAGTTCAACTTCAGTTTGAATAAAAAAAAATGAGGTATTTTTAACCTTAAGGTAATATAAAGCACATATTAAATTGAGTGAGTTGGTTTTAAAATTATAACAATTACATGAAAAGGAGAAAAAAAAATCCATAACTTCTATTATATTCTTTATATAGTAGTGTATGAAGTGAGATAAATTGCAGTTGCAGAATTTGTTGTTGTAATGTATGAAAAAGCATGGAGAAGAGTTTTTTGACTTGAAGCTATCTTTGTGTTTCTTTTGTGATGAATGACAAATGTGCTGGAACTCAGTTTGAATAGAAACTGGTTGAATAATCATCTGGCATTTCCGTTACAAATAATTTACGTTTTTTGCAGGAATGCAGTTATGTAGGGTGTCTGTTTTCGGGGAAAGTGTGGTGGTGGTGGATTATTTCACTCACATGAGTATGAGTTCCTCTCACGTTGTGTGGATTCTGAGGAAATGAAGCCACAATGAAGAAGGAGATGGCTACACTGGTGATGTGAGCAGAAGGATCCTTGCTGCACTCTGAGGAGCGTGTTTTCTGTAGCCTTTGTGGGAGATGTAAGAAAGAGGGATTTAAGAGATGACAATTATGCATGTTTTCAAATATAAATTAACATTACTGTCCTCAGACCTCGGTGCTGCTTTTTCAAGTCCGCACAAACCAGTTCACCACAATTTGGACATTAAACTCTGCTGCTGCACGTGTGCCTCAGTGGTCATTTTGCATCACAGTCTCAACACTGTTTATTGATGGAAGAGCTGCTGATCCTGTCGGGGTTGTGTGCGCTGGCATCCTTCCCCCACTAGGGTGTACAAACAACCTGTGCAACTCCAGGCGATGGCAGGGACAGGATTTTAATTCTGCATACATTTCACTAGTAACAAGCCAGCCCAAATTAATCATTTTTCTCTAAAACAAGCAAGCAGGTGGAAAGATGTTGATTTCTGAGGCAGAAATTGCTCAAAAGAAAAAAAAATCTAGAAAGCATTGCATTTCAGAGTAAATTAAAAGCATATATTTCAGTCTCCACAGCCCCTGGAAACTTGATGTATTGTAAATGTTACCATGCATTTCAAATCCCTTGAAAGCTGCTATCTATTATGATGAGATTAAAGGGCTGAGCCTCATTCAAGTAAATCTCATACAAATCTAATTTGAGTGGATCCCTTAAATATGTTGAGTAGGATACTAAAAAGGTAGATATCTAACCATATGTATAGGAGTACCAATCATTATTCCCCTACTGGAGTTCACCTGAATATTTTAATGATAAATAGGATTGGAACTAGAGCTAGACTGTGTAATGGCAAAGTCCTCACAAATGACTACTGATTTGGTGACCTGAATTTCTATTTCCCCAGCTTTAGTTCTATTTAAAGGCTTACTTCCCAGAGGATCCTTCCTTATTACAGTTTGATGTGAACCACTGTCTGCTTGAGCACATACTGGTGAGATGGTAACTGGCTGTGTGCTGTGTTCCTCCATCCTTGGGTCAGGGAGACTCTGCCTTCTAGTGCCCCGTTCTCTTGCACTCTGGAGCTCTGCTGGGGAGCTGGTAAACTTTACTGGGAGCTTCTGCTGGGAAAACTGGTTCAGTGTGCCCAGATTCTGATGCTTGCTCTGTGCCAGAGGCACCTCAGGCTGCCTTTGGCAGGTGCATTGAGGTGTGAGATACTCAGGAGAAGGAGTGCTGGGCAATATGTGACCTGAGCTGGTGGGAAAGCTCTGTTGGGAGTAGGAGGAGAGGGAAAGCAACTTGGTGTTGGTCTGTTCAGCCTTCTCAGGCCACTTGCCTGCTTGAGTTGAGAAGATATTTTTAAGCAAAAGACCTACATTTTCTGTGCCCTATGCCCAGACCTACTGTGTTGTTTTGTTTTTCTTCCTGATGTTCTATGCACCTCAACTGAGAACTTTTGATGATTTAAGGTTATCTGTCCTTCCTGATATATGGCTGTATTGAGCATATCCAAAGTCAACCCCAGTGTGTGGCCTAAACACTTGAAAGGTATTTAGAAGCAAGAAAACTGAAATACAACACATCGGCTTTTCTGTCAGGAATTTTGTAATTAGTCACACGAAGACACTTGAGCATTAAGGCCAATCTTCATGATTTGAGGAGGAGCAGGAGTTCAGAGTGCAGTGTAATGGGCCTGGTTGTGCAGTTTTTGGAATTCGTTATCATCTCATTATTTTAAGCTGATAACTTATATTCCAGCTGAAAAATGAAGTTAAGGAGGTGCAAAAGGCATACATAAAAATGTGGGGAATGCCAGTTTGCAGTCTTTTTTTTTTCCCAGCCAAAAAGAAAAGCTTGCACTTTAGAGCAGAGCTCTGAGCTTACTTGAGGTAGCACTGGAATAAATCAAACAAAGTCATGGAGAAGTTGGGAGAGAGCAAAGTACACATTCTCAAATTAACCTTTTCTTGTCTTGGGATTTTGTGCACCTTCCCTTGTGTCCCAGTACTGCCAGTTTCTCTTCTGGGACACTGCTTTCTGTTGCTGCTGTGAAACAGGTTCTCCCAGAAGTCAAGGACAGCTTAACTAGCAGCAACACACACAAGACTGCATTTTATAGTGGAAATTTTTCTGTTCAGTTTTCTACTTGAAAACAGGCCTACAGTGTCATGGGCCCTCTCCTGGCTCTCCCCATCATTGCTGGGGAGTGCTGGTGTTCTCCATCCAAGGCAGGAGCAAGAGATGTGAAGCTGGGAAGCACTGAAGTGTAGAGAATGAAGGAAACAAGAATCTGAAGGGGAGAGGCACCACAAGTTTGTTCAGTTAATTTGAACACTACCATTTTTCCAAGGGAATAGGGAAGATGCAATCAATTGACTGTTAATTTAATTATTCATGCTTGGAGTGTTAATATTCTTAGTTTACCTTCTCATCTACAAAACAAATACAGCCTTATTATTAAATTACCACTGAAGATTAAGGCAGCTGTCTGTAGTGCTCTCTACTTGGGAATGCATGACTGCATGTATGATAATGTGGTTTTCAAGAAGAATGTAGTAAATATGCAAATTTTTTCCCCTCATTTCTTGACTTTTGAGATTTGACTGTGTTAAATGTGTCAAAGAAATTTATTTTTGATCAATGCTCTTCATCTCTGACTGTCACAGTTGACATTTCTGGCTGGTTGCAGATACAGTTCTGCACCACTGTCTTGTCCAGCCCTGCTTTGCTTCATACAGAGCTCAAACTCCTGGGGGGAAAAGGCCCTCTGCCTCTTCTGTGTTTGGAAGTTACTCAACAGAGCAGGGTCTCTGGGTGAATAAGGAAACCTTCTCCCTTCCCAAGATTTCTTTTCATCCTTGTCTGCCTGCTGTGGTGCTGCTGGCTGTGTGGGAGGTGGGCACTGCTCAGGTGGGTGAGAAGAGACTGAGCACTCACCTTTGGAACCAAGTGTAGCCCAGAAGTGCTGGCTGAACTTGCTTGTGCACTCATTCAGCCACGGCCACCAGAATTTTAAGTCTGGGCTTGTATCTCTGGGGAAGTATTTTTAGGTGCTTATGCAGTGATCTTTTTGCCCCCCCCTAGCCCTTGTTGACTTTTATTAGGAGACTTTTTTCTTAATTAAGAAAGCTTCCTCATAATGCTTTCCAGATGTGGCCTCCTAGTGCTTTTCTTTGATTGTGTTCAGTGTAGAGTTTTCTGATCCTGCTTCTCAGGTGTGGTCTTGTGATTGCTTTTCCCTCATCATGCAATTTGCATGCAGCTGTAAGGTTGCTAGAATAAGTCACCTACACATTTTTGGTTTAATTTCTTTATAATTCATTTTACACTGCCATGTTTCATTAAAACAAAAACATAGGGAAGGAGTTTGTGAGTGTAGTGCAAGACTGGGAAGAAAAGAGAACCCTTTAAAAGCTGTGATTAAAATCCCTGCATTTGACCAGCCCATATCCATGGGTACAGCAGAGCAGAATTAATCTGCTCAGATTTCAAGAAGGCCCTTCCAGAAGAAATCTTCACAGTCTTTGTTGTATAATTGTGCCTGTGTTATATTGTTTTGTAGTGAGAGAGACCACAGACTGTAATTGTAGTAGAATTTATTGAAAAACAGTTTTTGGCTTCAGTGTTGCCCCTCAGTGCCAACTGGATGGTCTTGTGGATTTATTTATGTGTGGTAAGCACTTTGTCCTGATGTTATTTAACTTCTGCTCTGAGCTGTTGCAATATAGATCTACTTTTAAATCAGTATCTCAAAGGAACATATTATTTAATTCAGCAGAGAAAAGGCTTAATAAACTCCCAGCGATCAGAATTTAATTGAATTTGCTCAATTAGAAAAAAGCATTAAATGAATTGGAGGGAAAAAAAAAAGGAAATATAATACTGAAAAATTAACCTTTCAGAAATAAAATTTGAATTAGACACCAAGGAACATTTTTATCATCTTCCCCATTATTAATTAAAGAGGAAATCAGATTTAAATGGTTTTACAGAATAGTCTGACTGGGAAGCCTGCTGCTGTGGCCTGGTGCCTACAAGATGGGAGCAGCAGGGACAGACAACAGGTAGGTCCAGAATTATGTAGCCTGTGTTGAACTGCACCAGCTGAGCTAAAGTTATTCTTGATACTATAAAAAGTGCCCTTTTCTTACACTCCCACCTTAAGAACAAATATTGGGAATACACTGGCAGAGTTATACTGGATAGAATCTAATGAACTTACAAATTTCTCTCTTAATATGTCTGCACAAAAAGTCACAATATGCAGGGCTTGATTTTTATTGGTTTAAAATACTTTTCATAGTAATTGATGTATTAGTTGCATTTTTGGGGTGCTAATTTAATTGGATTAAAAAAAATCCAATAGAGCACTTCTGTTTTTCTTGTCAACGTGAAAGAGATGCCTAGAATAGGTGATGTGCAAGAATATTACATGACTGAAGATTAAGTCTTATTGATTATTGATTTTGATGCATGGTTAGACATGGTAGTATGTGTATGGAAAATTGTGTTCTTTAGGTAAAATTGGACAGGTAATAAAAGAATCTCTTACAATAACTCAAGTAAGTTGACAAATCAACCTGCTGTAGTTAGAAATGTTTATAAGTGGGCATACTGTGTCTGAAGTTTGTTTCTGATTGTGGCTTGGCTTGTATCCTTCCTAAGCTTCTTGACCAAAGTACATAAAGACTTTAGGAAATGTAAAAGTAGCTCTGCCTCTTAGTGTTTTCTTCTACCATCCCAACAAACCCTTTATGCGTGTGCCTAATTTAATGGGTGGTCACTGCTAGTGAGTGCTTTTAATAAGAATATGGCATAAAAGAATCTGAATAGAACAGACACAGACAAATCAGAATTTGCTTCAGTGGTAATCCTGCATGACTCTTCCTCTGGCAGTCATGTTATTATTTAGTTAAATTATCCTCATATGGATGCTGAGGTTTTCTGGGGTTTCACTTAATCTCCTCAAGATTTAACCTGAGATCTGTGTGAGTGCTATCATTTTGAATGTTATCAATACCAATAGTTTTCTGGTTACTCCAAAGCTGCTGGATTCATACTGCTTTTGTCAGGTCTCTGATGAGGCTTGCACATTTATATAAATGTATGAGTTCTTCAAAGACTGTTTGGAGATTATAATTTTTTTTTTTTTAATGAGATATTGCATTTAAACCTATAGTTGTGGTACAGAACTGCTGAAAGCAAAACCTGTGTTTTAATTTGGCTGGAAACAAGCCTGATGGCCATGAAGTGCTCGTGTTGGGTGATTCCCAACTGAAACATGTCTATGGCCTCAAGTTTTGGGGTCAGAATGTGGCACAGGCTGCACTGAGCCTGCTCTCACTGAAGGTGCTGGAGGCAGAAACAGCCCAGGGCTGCTGCTTTTCAAAACCTGCCAAACTTTGGGCTTGCCCGTGCTCCATGCTGTGCTTTGGAGTGCCATACAGGGATTTCTGAGCTAGTTAACAACCCAGCTTTGGAGCTGAAATCAGGCAGAGAAAAGCTGTGGCTGAGCTGCTGGATCCTGTGGAGAAGTGGGATAATTACCTTGAGTGTAACAGTGAGAAAATCCAGTTACAGCTCCAGGTCCTGAACTGAGAACAGCACAGTGCTGCACTGAGCTGCCTGGTGGTACTGTCACATTTCTAAACTCCTGCTTCCCTTGGTCTATTACATCTCTTAAATACCCCCTTTATTATTTTCTGTTTGAAGATGACCTGAGGTTTTAGTACTTTCTGTCTTCTAATGCTTGGGGAATTTGTCTGCCAAAAGGAAAAGCAGCATTAAAATAAAACACAATTATAGCTGCTTCACTGTTCTCTGGACTAGGAAATGCTAAATATGAAACTAAACCCCAACCAGTTCTCTTTAAAAATATTTTTTTTTCCCTGAGAGATATATTATGTATATTTTAACAATAACTTTTGGAATATTTAATTTTAATGCTAACTGTAACTGTGATTTGCAATGTCTCCTGGTGCAACTTTTCTGTGTTAATAACTGTTCATTACAGCTAGCTACTATGTGATGTATATTATGACATAAACTTCAGAATGTAATATACACACAGGCATTTCAAGCTGCAGTAATTCTGAAGTCTCTGTATTTGGTTATCATAAGTTTCACATACTTGCAACAGCAAAATCTAATGGCTGTATTAAAAAAAAAAAAATTCTGAACATTGTAAAACCTCAATGGAAAGCACATGAATAGGGGATAACCAGTGAAACTCAACTTATGGTGAATTTGGAGGGGAGCAAATTGCTGTGGGTCACTTGTAGAGTAGTATTTAGTGAGAATACAACTATTTAGAGGTGGCAACCAATTGACCTACAGGGAGGAATGAAGTTACGAGGATTGTTGGCCTGTTTCTTGGCCAGTTATTTACCCAGCAGCAGTTTAGCATTTATAAAATGTATTTCTTTGTTTTATTTAGGTTTGGGTTACTGCAGTAGAAGCAAAAGGTGACGGGAGCTGTGGATTTGTAGCAGCAGTGCAGGGGGTGCATGTGCACCTTCGGATCTTTGCTCGACTCCAGGGGTGACTCTGGGGCTGGTGATGGTGTGCCCTCAGTGCACACCACTCCCACGGTCTGCCCACAGCAAACACCCTGACTGAAACCCTTCCTAACTTCTGTTCTCTTGCCAAACAGCTGCACTGCTAAGGGTGGGAGCAGGAAAGAAGTTTGCACGTTCTACATCTCTTTGAGTGTTGCTTAAGTTGCTTTAAGGGATCTTTTATTTTCTCCTGTATGCTGCCCATGGCAGATTTGTTCTTCTTCTCTCTTGCTCTGCAGCTGGAACCCCTGTTGAGGCTGCTCCATGGTTTCTTGAGATACTTTTACCTTCTTATTAATTTTTCCTTGTTTTCTTTTCCCTTCAGTTCCCCATTTTCCCCTACTCCCTGTAGCATAAATGCTCGTTTCTGTCACCTGAAGCTCCATTCCTTGCAAGGGAAGGCAGAATTAATCTGTCAATCTTCATCTTCTTGCAAAGTCTTTCTCTTGAAAGTCTTTTTTCCTTGCAGATCTTGATTTTTCTTACACCTGCCAAGGTTTCTTTCCTTTATTGCCATGGTTTAAAATCTGCTTTTCTAAAGGAAGTTGTCTTTGCTTCCTGCTGCTGTCCTGCTTTGCCTCTGTCCCCTGTGCCTCAGCTCAAGCAGCTGAGCTGCCCAGTGACATCCCCTCCTTCTGGCATCTTGGAAATGCTCTAAAGCCCCTTTTCTGCGAGTTGGGTGAGTCTGTAATATAATATTATATTATATGTAATCTGATGTACTCAGGGCTGCAGCTAAGATAGGCACAACCTGACATAAAAATAAAGGGGACATGGAAACATGAAAGTCATGGAGAACCTCTAAAAATGTGACCCTGTGACTCAGATCCAAAATTCTGAGGCTTTTTTTTTTTTTTTTTCTGTGTTGTAATGATGTTCGTGATGGTAACAATTCATAGTGATTTTTATTTNTGTGTTGTAATGATGTTCGTGATGGTGATTTTTATTGAAAAAAATGAAATAACAATACACTGTGATTTTTTATTTTTAAAAAAAATTCAATTACTGCCAAAATGCAAGGTCTGCCACCCAATCCATGGTGAAGGTAGTAGAACAATTTTATAAGGTTTCCTGGCTAAAGCAAAAGTCTATTTTAAAGTTATTAAAGTTCTATAATGAGCTAGCTTTTGAAGCTCACTGATAAAAGTACAATATTCCATGGCTCAATGTAATAATTCAGTGAAATTAACCAAGTAAGTGGTCAATGAAGCAAATGATTAAAAAGCAGAAGATTGAAAAATGAAGATTAAGAAGGGGAAAAAATGTATTTTCTATTACTGTACATTTTGTAGGTCATAATTAAAGTCCACCACATAAAGAGTAAAAACACCCTTATAAAATGTACAAAATTACATAGGGGTGCTTACATCTTTGCCTGCTGCATCAAACTACATATGTGCTGCTACCTTTAAAAGGCTTAAAACAATTACAGGAGAATTTGCAAACAAGGAGAAAAGGGGATGGATTTTTAAATGATCTTAATCAGATATTCCAGCTTTTCTGCTTTTCTACTGGTTTGTTTTGGGGTTTTGTTTGTTTGGGTTTTGTTTTTGTTTTTTTTTTGTTTTTTTTTTAATTTTTTATCTATCTCTGGGAGTGCTAATTGATTATCTTGTGCATTAAACAGATATTTATAGTGAGGCTCACAGACCATATTTAAGCATTTTAAGGCCATGTTTGTCCCTGATCTCTTCAAACTCTTTGCAGCGTTGGTGGCTGTGCTTGTGTGAATAGAGCAGCTGCTGAAGGGAGGGGAGAGAGTCAGAGTCAGACATTCTGCTGGAGTGGATGTCAGTGGAGACCTTTGGAAGTCAGCAGGAGCTGTAACTTGACAGCCTGGCCTGTTTCTTTTAAAATTGTGGTGGTGTTAGATCTTGTTGTTGCTCAGAAAATGCATTTTGACTTCCCAGTGCTGGTGGTGATGAGCAGCAACTTAGAGACTCTCAGACCAGTTCCACTTGTTGGCTGTGCTGTGTTTGACCTCGTGCAAAGACACTGCTGCAGGCTTGGGTTTTTTACATAATCTTTTGATATTACCTCCTTCCAGTGACACCTTTGTCTGGATACTTGCTGGAACACCCAGAACTTTACGTACTTTGCACCAAGAGGAATTTTTAACTCTGTGCATAAAATAATGGCCTGGATTTTCAGTGTCAAGCTTCCTCAATTCCCACTGGTGTCAGTGGAAGCCACCTGAGTTTAACAGAGCTGAATTTCAAGCCATTAACTGTGAACATGTAAACAATTGTCCTCAGGCAGTTGGGTGTAAATGTAATGGTTTGAGTCATGTAACACTAATGCTATAACCAATTAGGGACCGCTACTCCATGATTTTGGCATTATTAATTTCTTTTAGCTAATATTTACCAATATTTCAACACTGTAGGTATTAGAGAGTCTTTGAAAATCTTGGAGTATTCAGTTTTCATAATTAAGTGTGATTTTTGCGGTTGCCTTTAATATCCCAACTTGGAGACTTCAGTTGGATCTAATTATGTTTCAATTGAAAATAAGATATTCCTCAGACCAAAGCTGTACATCAGGGCTCATTACTAAAGCAGCTCATTATTTTTAATGAGCAGCTTCATTACATCTGATTCTGCAGAGAGCAGGACGTAATTCCATCGATGCCGAGAAGCTCGTTAAAGTTTGGTAGCCAGCAACATATGACTAACAGCCTGAATTGGGCAATGAAGATGAGGAGGGTTAAAAAACCCAACCCCTTAGGATTCTAGCCCATCCCCACAGGTGAGTGAGCCTGCCAAAGAATTTTCTAGGTCTTTTTTTTGTTGGTATCAACTTTGTTGGGCTGGAACAGTTGTATATTCCATTTGTGGTTATGTATTCCAGCTTTTAAGTGGTCTGTTTTAGAAAAGGAACAGCAAGCAAAATTCACAACAGAGCGTAATTTTTCAGAGAATTTCTAGAGGTTATAGCATTTTCCTGCCAATCTCAGTGCCTGCTGGGAGTGTTACAATATGTGCTCTGTTCCCTAACACAGCATTTTTTTGTGTTGGGGCTCTGAATTAGCTCACAAATGTGTAAAATTGCATTACCTGACAACTGCCTGGGGAAGGTACAAATCAGCAAGGCCTCAGGTAAACACGGTGTTAGTGCAGCACAGAGCAGGTATTTGTGTGCTCCTGGCAGGAGCTCGGTGCTGTTCTGCTGCTCTGAATCTGTTGGGGATCCCCTGTGAAGGCACAGGAGCTCTGTGCTGGGAGGAAGAGTCTGTCGTTGCATCTCTGCTCCTGCATTTCCATTAATGCATTGTTAAAAAGCAACAGGGATTATTAAACAGTGAGGAAATAGTCACAAAATGTGCTTACCTATAAGTCTGATCAGCCTTTTTGTGTCTTCTTGGGCACACAAGCTATTTTGTTAAAAATTTGTATTTTCCACTAAATTAAGACTTTTAGCTTATTTCTTAGTTCTAGGGTGGTAAAACCGATGATGTAGCTTTTCTGGGTTTGATGCTCCAGCCTTATTCAGTGTTTTAATAAAAAGTTGGCTGGTGGAATAGAGAATACACTTAGTAAATTTGGAGGTAGAGTTTGAACTGAATTTTCTTATGTTGGAAGAATCTCCTGAAAAATCAGACTATAAAATACCCTTGATAAAACGGTGATGTGGTCTAAAATCGTCAAGATCTGGAAAGGTGGAGCTAAATGCCCTAATAGAAGTTGGGAAGAACTTGCTGGAAGGCAACAGAGTGGACATTCATGAGGGTGTGAGCAGAAGATCAACTACATATACATCAGTAGTTTAATGATGATCAAAAACTGAGGCCTGATAGGCCAAGTTCTTTCCAAAAATGACAAAGCTTCTCCACTTTTGTAGAAGTTCTGTGTTCTTTTCAGCGACATAGGCCCAAAGACTTGTGCCTCTCACTTCTGCTGTCTCTTCTTTTATGGGACGTTTTAAGTTACTGGAATCAGTAACTGAAACAAAAGCAGAAAAGAGCTTTTGTTACTGCTGTGCATGGACTGTTTCTAAAACATCTGACTCGTCCCCCTACTTACGTGGTTGATAAAGCAAAACACAAAGCGTTTCATGTGCAACGTGTTTAGAATTCTGTTGTTCCCATTTTAAGGAGGTTTTCTGTCACAGAGATGTTCATGCAGTGTGTGAGCATTCCAAAATCAGAGTTAATCTTGCAGTACAGATAATTGCAATACTGGAACCACTGTGTTAAACTTTTATGAAGGGCAGTATAACATTTCAATGAGGTCTCAAGTGCTCCTGAGCTTAAGTCCCACCTAATCTGGCAAAATCTTGCTTTAGTGTTAGTGAAGTTGACATAATGATCACTGTTATTATTATTATTTCTTCCATCTGCAACTTCAGGCATCAGTTTATACTGGGAAATGTGCTGGGATCTCATTAAAAAGGGTCAAACCCTTATTACCTTGGCTGCAGTGTCTGTCAGTGCAATTGTGTGATTTGCTTTCTGTGACTGCAGTTAGTCACTGGCCACTGGTGTGTGCATGTCACATACATGAAATTTTATGCAAATCCCTCAAAGCAGGTAAAAACCAACAGGAGAACTACATGAGAGTGTTTTTACATACAAAGGAGTCAGGGTTATTTCCTACCTCACAGGTATGCTTTCACTTTTTCTGAGCTTCAAGTAACTTTGTTCTGTCTTTTAAACTCATGATAAAACCTTCCCACCTGTATATCTATTCTAGTTATTAATTTCTCTCCTTATGGAACAGCAGAACATTTCTACAACATGTATCTTTAAGTGATTCCTTCTCAACCTAGAGCTGAATGAACAATTTTCATTCTGTTCAAAATTTTCAAGTTTATTTCCAAATCAGAACATGTCAGAGCTGGAATCGATCAGCAGTGATGCTGTCTACCTGATACAGAAGCAATTATCAGCATTTCAAAAGCATTATCAAAAGATAATGGTATCTGTGGAACAAAGGCCTGATAATGAGCCTGAAATTACATTTAAAAGGTGTATTTCATGCAGTGTATTATATCATGTAAGATGTAGTGAATACACATAATGCCTCTGTAACAACACCCAGGAATTTCTGTTCTCTAGAAATCTTGGTATCTTGGGGTCAGTCCTTGAAAATCATCCTCTAACCCTGAAAAAATTGGTTCTTGATCAGAGCAATACAGAAGTCTGCACAACACACACGCTTCTCAAAACCTGTAAATGTGATAAAACTAACAAAAATTAGTATTTTCTGTCTGGGTTTAGCTATATCTCTCTAATTCTGTGTAGATACAGGCTGTATGAGTCTTGAGGAATGCTGTGAAACTGTGTGATGAGAATTGGCAGTGCTTTAGGACAGAGAATGTTCACTGCTCCAAATCTGGATCTTCTCCTTCCTTGATCCAGCCATAGGCTCTGTAGCAGGAGTGTTTCAGTCTTCAGTTTTAGCACATCATCCAGTTGTTCCCACTAACCAGTGTGGAGCATCCTCAGATCTCAAACTGGGCTCCTTTCTGGTCAGATGGAAGAGTCAGGCTCCCCAGGAGTGGAGCTGTGCTTTCTGGCTTCACTTCCAGCCTTTGTGATAGAAACCCCTCTTCCCTGGATTGTGAACGGGATATGGAAGGATGTTTGGTTTATCCAGTTTTTCTCCCACTACTTCAGTCCCACTGGACATACAACCAGCAGTTTGATAATTAGGCTTGCATTTTGATATGCATTCCTGTGGTGAGAGATTTTTAGGTATTTAAAGGTTTGCATGGAATGCAACACATCTTGTAATTCATTCTCTGATTTTAAGAAATGGAGTACCTGTGTTTACTCCAAGGTGCTTTTATTGTTGCTTAATTGAACTGGGGTTTTGCATGGTAGCCTTTAATCTCAGCATGGATATTCTATAGGAAAGGAGTGATTAGATTTGGGAACCTGTGGAAATACATATTTGAGTGGATGTTTGTAGAGCAGCTAAGCAGAAAGAGCTAGTTTCTCTCTTGGTCTTTATCTGACTCTGTGTAGGAGCCAAAAGTATGAAAATGAGACATGCATATAAGAAAAACATAGTTTGAGCAAGAATGATTATGTTTTAACTCATTTCAAGGCTATAGCTGGCTCTAATTAACATTCTCACGAGAAATCTGTGCTTTGATTAGGATGGCAATCAAGTACCTGAGGCTTTACACTTTTGCCTTCAGAACCATTTAATGAGCAAAAAAAGTAGAAAATTCAGCCTTATTTTGCCAAGCAAGCCTGTTCAGTCCTCAGCACCAAACAAAACTCTATATTCAGCATGCTGAAGCCAAACAAACACACTACCCAGAATTAGGTATTATATGATATATGTAGTTAAACTTGATAAGCATGGTTAGTTTTCAATTCTGTCCTAAAGGAAGTTAAAAGAAAGGAAATAGTATGCAATTTTAATTGTTTTTTAAGAATAATCTGCCTGAGAAATGTAAAATCATATTGATGTTCTACATTTTCTGTTTTGAAGCTTTTTTCCCCCCAGTCTCCACAGAACCTCCATAGAAACAAGGAATGTGGTTGGATAGGTAACAGTCTGTCAAAAAGAAAATATTACTGTGGTCCCCCTTCCATAAGAATGGAGTGAGAAAAAGTAATCGAGTTAGAAATATTTTAAAAAACTTGCAATGAATTTAAGAAAATGTCGCAGAAAGGAAGAAATAAAGTTTGTAAAGTATGGGCACAATCTTCCATGAAAATTTTAGAAGGAAGTTCTTTATAGGCAATTCATGGATTTGAAAGGCAGTTTGTTTGCTCCATTGAAATGCAAGTCATTATAGTAGCATTTTGACCTTGCCTCAAAACCAGACCCCAACCCCCAAAATGCCCCCAACTGTAAAAAACCTCAAAGAAAAAACACAGTTGAGCTTTGTGGGTTTTTGTAATAACTGGCACACCACAAGGTCCATAGAAGAGGAAGATAACATTACTACAGCAGGTTTTAAAGGACTGCCTCCACACTTGTTTGTATTTTGTGGTCAGCAAGCTACCTAATGTGAGCCCTGCAAGGCTGATGAACTGGGACTTGTGGAAGGGAGTCAGTGTTACCCTTGTGGCCTGAATGAATTCTGAGTATTCATTGGAAAAATTCTTACAAAAAGAAAGCCAAAACCAAACCAGCAATAGGATAACGTGAGCTGTGATTTATGTATTTAATAATACATTGCTAGAAGCACTTGTCTTTATCTGTCTTCTACATTTCTCTGGTGAAATTATTTCTCCTGGGGTCAGAAAGGGCTCATGTACATTGTGTTTTAAAATCATGTAGCACGTGGATTTTATTTGGAGAGATGGTGCTTCATATTTAATGTCCTCTGTAAATAGGCACTGAATAAATCAGTGTTTGTGCAAGAACCTTAACAATATTTGTACCTGCCTGATTGCAAACTGGTGCATGACAGATGAACAGCACTTGGAAGACTTAACCTGAAGTATTTTGCTGTCATTTCTGTGCATGAATATGTAAATTATTTTTTACCATTTCTTTTCAGATCTAAGTGGACACTTCATCCTGATATGAACAGATACTGGGTTTTTACATGTGGTGGGAAGGGGTTGATTCAGCACCATCATAAGTTATGTATGTGCTGAAGTTGCCTGAAAGACTATTTATGTATTGGCCCTGTTCCAAATATTCCAAATATGTTAAAGTCAAAGGATTGTAATGAAATGAAGACTAATATGCTTAGTTGAATTATCAGACTTAAAGTGGGATGGAAATATGGATTTCTGTTTAATGAAATAAATTGGTTCTTCTTGAATGATAACAGAAGGTTCCTTTTCTAATTCCTTGCAAATAACCTGTAACACTTTTTAAACATGGACTTGATTATAAAAGAAATTGATTGGCATTTGACTTTCAAATGCATAATTCATCAAATTATTTTGTATTTTGCTTTGTATTTTGAAATTGCTTCTATATGCAAAAATCAGACCTATAGACCCATGACTTAAAATTAAACAAGTGTTTTCTGCTAATGCAGGTGTGCAGTGGTGGTGAACAAGCAAACTTCAGTGACAGTGTTATACATAATGAACCTGATCTGCTTGAAAAATTTGTGTTTTAGCAAGGCAGGAAGAAATTCCTAGATTAGCTCATAAAGGTGTTTTTCTGAATTTGTTTATAATATGAAATGTAAAAAATGGTTGTTAGTTAACATAAATGGTATTAATTCATATTAGAGATATTTTTATTCAATAATTATATTAAACCCAATGCATTTAAATGTTTAATGCCAAGTTCTGATTTTAGGAATGCAGCAATTCTGCTGCAGTTTTTCTTGCTTTGTGCTAAGATTCAGCTTCCCTCAGAAGTTCTTTCAAATACATTTTAACAGATCAGAAGTGTGTTCAGTCTAGGGGAAACAATTAAAATTGATTCATCCTTTTCAGGCTGATTTTGCCTTTTCTTTGTGTGAGTGTGATCCATATTGTTCAATTATGGTGAGCCCACTGATCTCTGTTTGGAGTGAGCTGCGAGAGGAGAGCATTGACCCAGCACTTCTCCCAGCGTGTGCCTCTGGCTGCAGCTCCTTCAGGGGGCTGGAAACCCTGAATAATCACTTGAATTGATCCCGTTTGTTGATGGGTTGCTGACAAAAAAGGGAGATCTGGGTGTTCTGTAGATGTATACTAAGAATTGACAAAGTAAATGCTATTTCCAGTGATGGTGAAGTCAGCAAAGGAGAGAATTCCTAAGCACCTTACAGAATGTTCTTGCTCAGTTTGTGTATTATTCTCCAAATAGAATTTAATGGGTGCTAAGCAAATGCTGTAGCTGAGGTGATAAGAGACAAGGCTCAAGTCAAACAATGGTGCAAACATGTACTTCTGTGTATTTTTGAGGAAGAGAGTTCCATTGTTGTTGAGAATAAAATACACTTTTTGAGCAGCTTTTTTGGAAAGAAGCATGCTGGTTTTTTAGGTGTGCTGTTTGGTGTTTCTCGGGGGAAAAATTGTATTAGCTGAGTAGTGGGAAATGGATTTTTTTTTTTGCTAAACTTGCATTTACTAGTAGTTTGTGTTAGCAACCACTCAGGTAGGTAATTTTAACAGACCAAAGGGAAAGGAGCCTAAATCAAAAATTGAGTAAAGGCAAAGATTTTTCTTTAAGCAGGACTTGGAAAGAAATGCTGCTGTGCAAATCATACTCTGAACTTCAACAATGCAGGTTGTCATGCAAAAAAGCCTGACTTCAAGAGCCAGCTCATGACTGGCAGAGGGACAAACTCCATGGCAAAATGTCAGAATTTGTGGTTAGGTTAGCAGTGACCTTGTGCTCCACTGAGCCAAGTGGGCTTGTGTACTGCAACAGGCAATGCAGACAGAAACAAAACAGTGATTAGAGCAGGTGCCCAAGTGGCACTTGGCCATGGAGAACCAGAGGAAAAGGGAGCTAATCATTATAGGATTAGAGTTTCTTAATGTAGTCTGTGGATTACTGCAGCTGTAAATATTCCTCGGGAGAGCCCTGCTGCCAGGGCCTGGGTGATGAATGGCCACCCTTGGAGCTCTCCTCTGGGAGTGTTTAGAAACTGAAAGTAGAGATAGAATAAATAGAGCACACTCCCTTTCCCATAATTTATCCTACCTTTGCACACTGAGTTTTTATTGGTTTGGGTTGGGTTTTTTTTTTTTTTTTTTTTTTTTTTTTTTTTTTTTTTTTTTTTTGCAGTGGGAAAAATATGGTAGGAGCCAAATAACCTTCAGCCTTGCAGCATCCTATTCTTGCAGCTTCTTTTTGACTTATGTCTCATGGAGGGTTGGAAGAAAGGTGCGACTGAATCAAGGAAGCTCCATCACCAGATGTACTCTGAGAACATTTGCATTTTCTGCTTTCCTCTCCCAACACTATATCTTTTGAGTAATGTTTGCATTCTGAATTAAATAAGTGTAGAGTTGAGAAGTTTCTGGATTGTTTTAATGAACTGTGTTGGCTAATAGGAACTTCCTAGATTCCTATGAACTCATGGATTTAAATAATCTTCATTTGCTTGAAATGGTAACATTGATAGTAACATTTTAGAGTTGGAGACAGCAGACAGATGCAGAACCTGTGGTACATAAAAACTAAACTTGTTTTAAATAACATGTGAAGATAAATAAAAATGTATTTGTATAGATGCATGCTTGTATTTTTGTTTTCGACATAATTACATTTGGTTAAAGATTACTGCAAAATAACTTGCAGACAAAGGAAGTATGAAACGTTTTTGTACTTAGAGCATGATACAAGTTGTTTGTGGAATTAATAACAAGTTCTCAGAGGACATTGGTATCTTTAAAAGGCAAAACTAAACACTAAAACAACTCTAAGCTAAACTAACTTTAACTTCTAAACTTTTAGATATTTAGGGATTAGGAAATTGCTCTGCCTTTGCTCTTGATAAAAGCCTTGCAGTTGTTCTACCAGTTCTCTGTTTTTGTCTCCTTGTTAACCTCGAGCTTCTGGTGCTCTCAGTTGTACTGGGTTACCTTAAACCACAGTAGTCAAAGCAGTGTGACACTTTCTGCAAATGTGGAGCCCATACTGACTGTAATTCCCACAGCAAGAATTCACTAAAGGGTGATTTACAGAGGGGTACTATCAGGAATTCTGACAGCCTGGATTTAAACCTCCATCTGTGTAAGACTTACTGCCTGCACTGGTTGCATGAAGGAACAAAGTACCAGCTGATTGCAGCTTGTCGACAAAGTAATGGCTTTTTTTAAAAAACATCAAGAGATTTAAGAAATGTCAATTGCAATCCTCTTTCAATTTTTCCCCTCCTAGTGAAATGTTCAATTAAAACTCAGAAAGGTTTCATGATAAATGGATAACTTAAGTAAAGAGATCTATGTTACAAGGGACACCAAGGTTCAAGTTTTTGTTTGCAGCAGAGCAGAGGCTGACTTTCTAAATGTAGTCCAAGCTGTGAGTCTTGAAAGAGGATGCTTCCTCAGGGCAGTCTCTGATTTCTTCTCCATTCCCTCCAGAATTATGCTTTGTGAGAAAATATTTCTCATTTCCAAATTAAGAATGAAAACGTGTCAAAAGCTCAACATCTTTTGTGTGAAATAAAATTCTTGGTTTCTGGCCAACCCTCTGCTATTATTTGTGGCAGCCCCTTAATACTTGTTTCCTGCAGTTAAGTCCTGATCCAGGGAAGCCATTAAGGGTGTGTATAGTATGAACTGAGGAGTCTCACTGATTTAAGTGGGGCAATCCTGTACACCTTATATTTAGAGTGATTTTGGGAATCTAAACACATACGAGCAGGTAATGGGGAATCTGCTCTGAGAGCAGTGTTTGGTGCCTTCTCAACTGATAGCTCATGGAATGATGGAAATAACCCCAAACTATCCTTGTGTAGATTTTAGTATTTCTGAGACTTGATCAGCATCTGTAGTAACCTCCCCTGCCTGTTCCATGGAGCACCTTGGAATCTGTGCTGCCCTGGGGGAGCTCACTGAGCTTGCAGGGGTTGCATTGTATTGCCTGTGTTGGGGCTCTGCAATTTAATTGATGTACTGCAGGCTGTCAGCTGACCTTGTAACTCTCATAGGCTCATTTTTCTTCCCTTGTGCAACTGGTTCATGACGTGTATGTGATTTAAATGCCTACTTCCTTTCTACACCATCCTTTTTCCTAGCCTGCCCATTAAGTTGGGTGCCTGTGGTGGTTTTTCTCTTGTATGTGCTTTGCTGCCTTACCATGCTCATGTTTTTGTTCACCAGCATAAATATAAAAGAGAGTCTGGCTGTGTTTTCCTTTTTAGATATCTTTTAAGCTGTGTATCTTTAATGCAGAGATTTTGTGCCCACTGATATTTAAGGCCATAAGGATTGCTTGTGAGGGGAAAAAAAAAACCCTAAAAATTCAAACAACCTAAAGCTTCAAGCTAAGTGTCCTTTATTTTTAAATAGAAAAGCATCAGCTTCTGAAACTCTAAACTGAGGCTCCTTCCCTTCCTACAGACTATGAATTTTTCAAAGTGGAGTGATCAACAGGTTCTGAGAAGCAGTACCTATTTCTGAGCATCTGAAAGCACTGGAACTACTACCAGAACAAATTATCACCCATAGGAAACATGAGTATAAGAATATGAGTAGTTGATCTGCCTCTTAAGTTGATTGCTGAAGCGTTTCTCCTGCTGTTCATAGCAACTTTTTCTCTGAATGGATACAAACTTTAAAAGGGACTGGGACATTACAGTAAATATTGCAATTCAAGCTTGGAGAGAGATTATTTAACCAGTCTATCTTACCCAGAAGAAAGTGACTTTTACATTTGGCATCTGTAAGAAATTAGTTAACTAATAATGATCAGCTTGGCAAATAAATGTTGGGACTTAACACATATACCTGCAAAATATATCCATACATACACATTTATGTATAGTATACACCTAGACATATTTTAAATTTAGGCAACTATCACTAAATAATAAACCGAATATGATTATTTTTATTTTACTTGGGGAAGATAATTGTTTTATAGTGGTACAGTTAACAAAATATATGCCTTTGCTAGTTTTAGTTACTTCTGCAGAACTCACTGAGATTTCTAGCCTGACTAGGAAATTTTGTTCTAATATAATGTAGAGGGTAAAAAAAACTGGCTCTAATGATATGCTGTGTCCTGCTATCCATCTTCCTATTTGGTTCCCTGAGCTGCAAACATTTTAGGCCATGATTATAATTATCTGTTTGACAGTGCCTGAAACAATGCAGCATAGTTCTCAAAAAAATGACTGACAAAATAATCCCTTCATAAGTTAAAACTGCGACTCTCCTTGTGGGTCTGTCATTTCCAACTTGTATTTAGTTGTTTTTCATCTGCATGTATGTTTTGGTGTTAGGGTCAGCATTGGCATTTCTGCCTTGAGGGGTCAGAAAGAGTCCTACTGACGTAATTGAAGAGCAGAAGATTAAAAATGAGGCTTTCCCTAAACACATTAAAGATTTTGCTTTTGTCTTGGAATAATTTATAAAACCTGCTGTTTAGGATCTATTGTTAATTAAGGTCCTTGCTCCCTTCCAGCCCATCTGCCCTCCCTTTACTGTAAACCCTGGTCAGTTTGGGGAGGGAAAAGTGGCTGTTCCCTTCCTCACACCCTGTGTGCAGCAGACAGCTTTTCTGAGAACAGGACCCTGCTTCAAAAAAAAAACACCAAAAAAAACCCCACCAAAACCAAAAAAACACCAAAAAAACCCACACAAAACACCCCACCCCCCACAAAAACAAACAAACCAACCCACCAACAAAAAAAAAAAAAAAAAACCAAAAACAACA
>VWYO01021695.1:260015-276022 GCA_013400275.1 Rhadina sibilatrix | reverse complement strand
ACACCAAAAAACCCCACACAAAACACCCAAAACCCTCCCACAAAAACAAACCAACCAACCCACCAAAAAAAATCCAAAAAAAACCAAAAAAAAACAAACCAAAAAAAAAAACAACCAAAAAAACCCAATACAAAACAAACAAACAAAAAAAACCAAAACAAAAAAAACCAAAAACACCCCACCACAACAGCAAAACAACACCAAAACCACAAACCAAACAAAACCCAAGTGAGACTTCTTCCCCTTGGGAATGACCAGGACTGACTTGGAGCCCTGGCTGATCCTTGAGGGGATGAAGGAAAACCAAGGTACCGACTCCCACAGCTTTGATGGCTGGGGAGGGATGTGAGCTGATCTAACAAGCACCATCCTCTTCTCTGCCTCCCAAAGCAGGCCCTGATTTTACTGAGTGCATGGACAGTCCTGGGTGAATGAAATGTCAGAAGAGAGAAAGGAAACAGGTGTTTCTTTCTCTCCTGGAGCTGGGCCAGCTGTCACTGTGAAAGCATCTCAGCAATAGCATGGAAGGTTCACTCCAGTTTCTGTATTTTATTCTTTACTCTCCCTGTGAGAATCTTGTGGAACTCTTGTAATCCTCTGAAATTTAACATGACATTCCCTGAAGGGCTCTCTGTGTCCCCACTTGTAACTTATCTGCTACAATGTGGAGTTTTAGGTGCATCTCAGCTGCCTTTAAAGTAGGTAGAGCTGGTTGTGACTTCAAGGAGATGAAACTTAATAGAAGTTTAAATACCCTGTTTTCAACTACCCAAGGTGTAACAATACCCTCTCAGCTGCTAAGTGTGCTAGAGGCACAGGAGGCTGTGTTCTGAGGTGGAGAGGTGAGAGCAGGGCTGTTTTATGATAAGGAAGAAATTGGCAGTGGGGGGAGGATGGATGGAGGGAACTGGGAATTCAGACCTAAAGCTCTTGTACCATGTGGGCTGAGATACACCCTGAGCTCCTCTGTGGCACCAGGTGTCCCTGAGGGGAGAAGCACCCTTGAACCCAGCTCTCAGGCTCCTTTTGCTGCCCTCAGCCATCCACAGACCCACATTCTGCACAGAGACAAAAAACCCTTAATAACAGAAGCCAGTGGATTTCATTTTAGAAGTTCTGAGTAAATCAACAACGTTCTTTAGTGGAGAAACCTTCAGTTCGTTCTTGTGTGGAGTATTTTGGAAACATGAGCACACGTAAAAACCCCCAAACACCAAACCCTTCCTCTGATGAGAGCAGCAGTCATTAGTAAAAATACTGACAATAACATACTGGCTGTTTTATTTGCCCTGTAGTATGCAGTGTGTGTTCCATTTGGGTTATAAAACAACACGATGGATGAACTGGGCTGCATCGATTGAACCTCTCTACCAGGCAGCAATCATTTGGCTCCTCAAGCTTTTATGCCTTCAGAGCAGGAATTAAAAAATGGTTTAATTAGAATGTGGGGAACTATCCCTTTCAGTCAGCATCTGCTAACAGTAAAGATAAAGGGATTAAAGCAGAAAGACTTGTTAGAGGAAGTGGGAAGTCATTAAATGGTGGTGTTCATTTCTTTATCAGACTCTATGATTATTTTTGATATTTTTTTAAACTAGTTTACTATTTTTTCATCTAGTTATAGTATCTTCTACTTTACCTACTATTTTTTAATGAATGGCCATTTTCTTAAAGAATTGGACTTAACTTGTCAGTATTTCATTGAAACAAAAGTATTTGGGACATCTAGTAATAAAGAACTAAATGAATTTGTTCAAAAATAAACATTTTCTTCAGTAATCTCCATGACCAGCCTCTATCTAATTCTATTTCTTCTACAAGTTAAAAAGGGCAAACCAAAGCAGAGCTGAATCCTTTAGATGTCAATGGGATGTCCCCGGGGATGTGTCCTTTCTACTTCTTGCTGTTGGCTTTTTCACAGAGCTGTTGACCAACAGATGTATCTTTTTATCAAACCTAATTTTCTCTAGGGTATGAGCATGCTGAGGAAAATAGGTGGGAATTAAGACTCAATGGAGAGCAGAAGGTTGTGTTGTGCATTTTGGAGCCTCCTCATGCAGCTCCTGCTGCCAGGAGCTCAGCACAGTTACCACTGCAGCCAGGCCAACCAGGCAGGGCTGGCAGCTCCAGGTGCCCAGCAGGGCTTGAACAAAGGTTAAATCAAGAAAATTAGTAGCACTCCAGGATGCCACTTGTCCATCTTCAATTCTGATGCTGGGGAGGAAGGTTGGAAAGGAAAAGAGAGGGATGTGTGCTCAAGTAATGAAATTTAAGATGAAGCACTAGTCATTTTTGGTAGACTTTGTTGAACACCCTGGGACTGGGATGCAGGGATGGCAGAGGATGTTACCTAGCAACTGCTGGAAGGTGGTTAACTCTTTGGTACCTATCCTTTCTGCCTCCCCAATAAACTGAGAGTAGAAGCTGAATTTCTACAGAAAAAAAATGGGAAGGTTTCTGCTATTTGCAGTGTAATGTTTTATGGAGGCTGTAATTAAAATGTTAGTAAATAAAAATAAAATAGTCCTGAAATGTTATAGTTTCTATTTAAACTACTATAACTATCTTAGGGCTTGTGAGTAGGTTGTTTACAACATTTTAGGGTTTGTGTGAAAGTTCTTCATAACCATGACAGACATGTCTATCATCAGCTATAACACTCCTGCATTTCTGCAGCATGAATTTCTCTAACCTGTGATGTGCATGTGATGTGAGTCATTTACTCACTGTCTGCAAATGTGAATCTCCTGAAGATCTGAGATTATTATTTTTTTCTTTTTTGGCTATAAACAAAAAGTATAGAATGCATCAGTTTCATGTTGTAGATCAGACTCCCAGGAGGAATCAGGATTCTCTGGTCAAGAGCAATGGTTTCTCCAGTTAAACCAGTTAAACACAGTGAAATTATAGGACTTGAACCAGTTGAAGATGTAAGTGGCAATATGGCATTACCAGGTAGCAGAGCTGTTGTTGAGATGGAAACTCATTTTAGATGCAGTGGTTTTCACAGGTTGCTAAGTAAGATCTTGTGAAATGTGTGGAAAGGTGTGGGGTGTTTAGTGGGCAGTAGAGAACACTCAGCTATGCGTATTCTAAACCAAAATAAAGGCAAGGTCATCTTAACTTACCCTAATATGCTTTTCCCTATAACAGCCTGGTCAATGTCTTTGTGAGGGTGTTTGGATGTATGGTGATTTTTAGGTATTCCCATTGCCATGTGTGTTTTATAATTGAATGAACATATCTGCAAAGAAGCACCAGGCAGGACAGTCCAGCAAGTCCCCTGTCAACAACAGAGGCAGGAACCCCAAATGTCCAGTGGGTAAGTGTATATCATCTTCTATGTTTATATATAGAAGTGAAATGAGAATGTTATACACAAATAAACACAATTATTTTTTCCTGGTGACATTCCTATATTACTGTGTTAGATACAAATTCAGCATAGAGTTACAGGCAGCATGTCTCAGTAGTCTGCAGTTATTAGAGCTGTTGCTTTGTGAGCCTTCATTCTTCTAAATGTTCTCATGAAAACTGAGGTGCAGAAAGTTAAATGATTTCTCTCCTTTATTATTTTGGTTTTGCTTTCTTGCTTTTATTTTTGTTTTCTTAACCTTTGACAGTTTCTTCTAGGTGAGCAGGGATTTAATAATAGTAGGTTTTATTATGCAAAAGCAAAGACTGGCTGAAAACAGGGATGAAAACTCCCAAGAATAATATCTGTGCTGGTAGCTGCATAGACAATTTAAATTACATCAACAGACTGTAATGCTTTTACTGTCTCTGTAGCTGAATATTAACTTTGATTTTGATTGCTTGAGCTAATATTTTTTTACAATTTCTCATATGAGAAATGTAATTGAAATTCTAACTTTTGGCATGTCAAGTATTGCTCATGTTGTAGGTGACAGTTTAGGAGTCTCATACAAGAATGTATTTCCTTTATTCTTTTCCTTATTGTTCACAATTCTGTCTGACCTGGCTGGCTTTGCACTGAAGCAGAGTTAACGTGTTCAGCTGGAGCTGCAGTTATGGTTTACTCTGCCTGTAATGGAGGTGGTCCAGTCCTTCATCTTGGCAGTTCCTTCAGGTGAGGTGGGAAGCTCTGGGAGAGATTGAGATCAAAAAGAACTCTGTGTTCATCTTATGTTTGCAGTAGCTGACGATGACGAGGAAATGGTGGGGTGGTCATTGAGGTAGTTACTCCTGTTTTTGATTTTGAACCCAAATATAAAGCTTTTCAATCTGTGATTTTCTTTGCATTACAGTATTATCAGGGAGCTGTTTTCAAGAAATGTTTGTCTGTGGAGGGGTGGTGACAGTTTTACAAGGGTTCCAGAAACTCAGAGCCAGAGCAGTGCAGGAGCTGCAGTTCACCTTCAGTTGCATTGTGCAAACTTTACAGAAACAAAGCATAATGGAATTGACAATTCATGTTCTGAAGCGTGGCATAACAAAACATTTTGTCCAGATCTGTGGCTATCTGTAATTCCAGTAGTGGTAATGGGAGGCACCTGAAAGTTGAGGTGCTAACCGTAAGATGTCCACTTTCAAACCATATTTCTCCACATAGGTTAATTCCTCCGAGCAATTCCACTGTGGAAAGAGCAACCCTTGGAAAGAGGATCATGGATGCCATCACGGGGTCCAGCAGAATTCCTTCAGGCTGCACTGGGGACTTGTTCTGTTGTTTTGGGTATTCCACATCCTCATTTCAACTCCAGCACTGCAGTCCCAGTAGGTTATATCCAACTATTTCTAGGAGTTTTCCTCCACAGCTGAGACGGGTATTGCAGTTCCATTGTTAGTTATTGATACAGGCTTTTGTCACACTCTACTTATTTTCTTGACTTCATGGAATGCATTTAATAAGCTTAAAATTGGACAGTTATTGTGCATAGTTTGATGAAATGACTGATTTCTATTCAGACTATCTGAATGCCTGTGTATGTTTCCTGTTTTTTCAAGACTGTCTTGGAAACAACTATTGAAATCGGAAATGACCTACATAAAAGGATCAGATATTATAGGAGAGTCTCAGAAATGGATTTTACTGAATACTACCTAATTCTAAATTTAAAAGCATGACATTTTGAGATTAATTATTTACTAAAGATCTTGCATTTAAATTTATAGTATGGATTTTTCAAAAACAGGCAGACAAGACTGAAGTCTTAAAACATTTCTCAAACATAAGTTTGAAAGGCATCAGTGGTTATTGGAGACAGTCATGGAGACAAATTTCAGTTTTAGGGTGACAGAGACAAGCTTGCTTGCCTCCATCTGCATTATACTTTCTTGTATAAATACATTAAAAGTTTTTGAAGCTATACTGATTAAGTGGAGTCAGGATGTTCTGCATGTTTATCTTCCCTTTCTGCTGATGCAGAGAGTAATAAACAAGACACAGAAGGACAGAACAAGGCTGATATTAATTGCTCCTGCTTAGGAGCAATTTAGGATGGCTGCAAACAAATTCAGCCATCCAGAGCCATCCTTCATTCCCTAAGTTGGAAATACTCAGTCAGAAAAGATATGTCTGCTGATTCCATCCTAACTGTGTGTTTTTTTTCCCCTGTGACTTTTCAGTATGTGTTTTAGGCTTAGTGTTTTTGTTAATGGGAAAATGTTGAAAATAAGACGCGGTTTTTAAAACAGTAATGTAAAGGAAAATTTCCATCTCACACTGTGTGACATCAGAATAAAGACCAGATTCTCTGTCTCCTTACAGAGTTTGCCTAAAGGAGAATCACTGATGATTCTGTCAACACCCTGGAAGTCACTGTTGCGTTTCAAAGGCACATCCCTATGTAGAATATTGAACTGCACTAGGACAATAACAAATGTTTTTCTGTGACTATTTGAAATGCTAAGCTACAGAGATTTCTTTCCTTTCTGATTTTTTCATATTGTCCTTTCACAGACATTAACACAGCTCAGGCTGTTATCACATGACATGAGGCTAAAGCAATATAAAAGAGGTCTTTGAAGCTATTTTATTTTACTACGCTTTTACCCTTAACAGGGTTTCTGTGGTCTAATTTCTTTGCAGTTCTAAAGAGAATTACATTTCAAGTTCCATAATTGTACCAGGGAATTGAAACCTTGTTTAAACAAATAAATGAAAAAAAAAAAAAAAAACCAAAAAAAACAAAAAAAACAACAACAACAAAAAAAAAAAAAAAAAAAAAAAAAAAAAAAACCCCAAAAAACAAGTATTCTGTTCAAGACTGATTTTATCATCAGCTAGTATTGATGGTGATGTACCAAGAAAATGTTTTGGGTATTGCACAAAAAATCCTGTTTATAATGAATATCTATGAAAAATACAACAGGAGTTACTTTAGCCGCTTTTGACACACACTTCTTGACCACACTGAAATGTATTTGAGAAGTTCTGTGCTAGCACAAGCACCTAAACCATCATGATTTGTGAAACATGTAATGTTTTACAGAAGCTGAATTACCACATTCATTGTTAACTGTCTAAAATGTGATGATTGTGATGCTGCTTTGTCTGTGTCCTTTTATGGCACTAATATTAATTTACGTTTACTCCTGGTTTGCCTTGGAGCTACAGAGGGATGGCGTATTGGGCAAGAATACTTAGCCAAAGTATAATACATCCAGTACCTCCTTAAACACCCCCAGAGTGACACATGTGCTGGAATCCCTCAGAAAAATGGAGAATTTGATGGTGCCAAAAGTGCTGCATCTAGTTGCATCCTGTCTCTTATTGACCCACTTGATCTTTTCGTCTTCCATTATGAATATGTTATATTTTAATGGCTATTTTTTTGTTGTTTCCCTCTTTGATCAATAAAACTACTTGTAGAAGACCTGTGTCTCTGTCCAACAGAGTCATCTAGATAAATGGAGAAATGACTGAAAACCAGCACAGCTTTGTCCTGCTGGAGCACCTGCAGGTGTTGTGCCCAGCTTCCCTGATCCCACCAGGTTGCTTCACCCCTCTGAAGGAAACATCAGTTCCAGAGCTGCTGATGCTGACAGCAATTCAGTGCAATTACACAATTGCCCAATTTGTGGTTCAGATGTGAAGTCAGATTACAGCCCTTTTAAAAATCATTCGTATTTAGTGTATTTGAATAAAATGCTACAGTCATAGGAGAAAAAACCTGAATTGCTCATGAAGTTTTCTGTAGAATTAAGTCAGGAGTTTCTATTATCTTCTATGCAAATTTCTGTTATAATTTGGATTTTATTGTTCAGAAGCCTTAAGCTGTTGCACGTCCTCTGTACTCATTGTTTGTAGGCACTCAGACTCTAAAATAGAGCATCTTATTTTATTTAATAATGGAAAAAATCCATTGAGAAATATTATTCTGAGAGACAGTGGATGGCACTGTTGGTTTGCAGCTATGAATCTACAAAAATGAAACAGTACAGGACAATCTTAAAAAAAATAAAAAAAAAAAAAAAACCACCCTACCACTCCCCCTGAAAAACAAACAAAATCCCCCACTCCATCCCCCCAGAAAACCCCAAATCAAATGAAACTATAAAGCAGTGTCTTCTTTAAACTGGATGGAGTAATTTTCAAACTATGCAACTATACTCATAAATTCTCAGACAGATGCAGATAACATGTAAGATTCATAAGCTAGGAAAAAAAAAAAGATACAAAATTGGATTGCTTCTCTCTGTTCATTTGACAGTGTGGTTTTGTGAAAGGAAGAAAAAAATCTCAGCTGGCTGAGGTGAACCTCAGTGGTGGTAAATTAATTTAAAGCTAAGGCACTGGAAGAGCAACACGCCCTCAGTCCAGGCAGGATTGTCAATATTTGTGGGGTTTGAGGTTTGTTGCAGCAGGATCACACCTGAGCAGGCGAGGAAGAGAAATGTGTTCAGTCGTATGGAAACTGTTGTGTAGAAAATAAGGTGTAGTTTCCATGTCTGGTTATGGTGAGGGGGAGGGAAGGCTGATGTGGTCTTCAAGTTTTCTAAGAAAAGAGCAGCTTGGGTTTGAAGACCCGGGAATTGTGCTGAGCTTTGCATCAAGGGATTGCATTCGTTTGAAGGTTTGGCTCTTTGTTTTTGATAAGACCAAATGCACCAGTTGTTTTGTCCAATTTTATTCTAAAGTGTGAGGTACACATTTGACCAGTTTGCCCTGTAGAAGTCAGATCTGGGCATGGCAAGTCTTCTGGTGAACATGTAGTAATCTTGTCCAAATCACAGGCACAGGAAATCCAGTATTAAGTGATCAACTTAGTGTTTATCATCTCAATGCCTTTATGCTTGTCAAACACCAAAATTCAATTCAATTTCTGTCATGTAAATGTCATTTAAACAGAGATTGAAACTATTAAGGGAAAATATCACCAAAAGATGAATAAGACTGTCATTATCACTAATCTTTGTTTCTGACAGTAGCAACATCTCTAAAGAGAGAGAAAATTTATTTGTGGAAGTTTTACTCAATTTTAAACTTACGAATTTGACGTTACAACATTTCTACAATCCACCAAGTATCTAAGCCCTTGAGAATCATGTGGATACTTGGTAGCTCACAACCATGCAGTGCTGTATGTATTTTATCCTTCTTTAGAAAGACAAAGCCTATTTAGTTTGTGACAGTGAGGGGAAGAGCCCAGTTGCAATTATGAGAAATTATCGCTTGACTAATTTGCCACAAAAATAAACCCAATGGCTGGAAGGAGAAGTACCCTGGTGAATAATAGTAAATAATTGAATTCAGACTGGTGTAAATAACACGAGAGCATTTCTAATAGAGAATGGAAGGCAGAATATGAACTATGAAGTTATCATTCACAAATCTGGGAGTTTTTTATTATTTGTGCTTTAAGGGGATTAGCATCAAATCAGGTTCAATATTACTGAGTTTGAAATTCATCCTGTTCCTCATTTCATCAAAGAAAAAGACCGAATGGAATTAATGAAGCTGTTTGCTAAATGTGCTGTTTCATTGAAATGTGTGTTTGTGTAGGGCAGTTTTGCTCTTCAGTTCACTGTCCACCTCATTACAGACAGCACACAGAGAGCCAGTGGATGCAAAGGGAATACCTTAACTCTATGCAAGTTCTTAATTCTTTTAGAACACTCCCCCTGAGTAAGTCCCAGAGGCAGCAGACAGCAGAAGGGGGCTGTGCCTGCTCTGCAGTCAGCACATTGCACCTGGGTGTAAGAGGTGTTGTTCTTCATCCATTGCTCATGTGAGGAGTGCCAGGCAGGCACTGTGTGTTACTTTACTGTGTTCTCATGAAAACTTCCAGTAAAGATTGTTTTTCTTCCTGTCATGAGATCTTGGTGGAAAGCTGGAAAAGCTGACTTGGCTACTTTTTCAGGTAAATGGCATTTTAATCGAGGGTATCAGTCTTGAATCCATTGATGAGAAACTCCTATTACACACACTTGTATGAAAGTTGCACCTCAAAAATGAGAAAAGTTATTATATAGGTTGATAAATTTGTAAAAGGAATGAGGTGGTCATCACTGGACAAAAGTTAGTTTTTTAGAAACTGCTGGTGCATCATCTCTGTGATGCCTTTAAAGATTGCAAGAAGGGGCTTCTCCTAAATTAACACCTTTTAACACCAAAGCAGTACAGAATATCGATTCCATAGCTATTTAATCTGTGTTCTGTAATCATCATGAAGGCCAGTTTTTAATTCCAGAAACACATTTCCAGTCTAATGATACATTGCATTTAGGGGATGGTAATGAAATTATACCACTCTCAGTGTTAATTTTCTGTCTGTGAATGCCCTACAAAATCTCTCAAGCATTTGTGCCGGCTCTAGAAACCTCACACACAACAGTCATTGTAGCTGCTTCTGGAACACACTTTTAATGTGTTGTAAGGTGACAAGGAATTCTTACATTTCACCTGCCATGGGGACAGTGCCATTTTTGCAGGCTTGGACCAGGAAATGATCAGTTCATTTTATGTTTGATGATTTGTATGGATCCCTGGTTGTTTCTGTAAGAACAAATTACTGTTCTAACGAAACCTTGCCTTTTCCAGCGTGGATGCAAGGGAACAGGGTGCTTTGTCTACACCAACAGGATTCAGGATTAGGTGGTAAGGGAGCATTGCAACAGGCAAAAAATCCCGTGCTGGTGTCTGCTTTCCTGCTTGGTTAACTGTAAGGAAATACCCATCTCAGGAAAAGAATTGAGTTGGACTTGCACTGTTGTGTAGGAACTTAGGCTAATACAGCACCTTTGTTTTTTCTACAGTACCTGTTTGTTCTTTTTCTAAAGCAGAAGCCGAGGTGGTTGCTAAGGACTCTTATTGTCAGTGTGACATGCCCGAGATGAGGATCCTTTGAGATGGTGAATGTGTTTGCCAATTAAAAGACAATGGGAGGAAATGAAACAGTTTAGTCATGGAGGAGGATAAGAAAAGTGCAGTGGTGAAATTCAAAGAAAGGAGAACAAAAAAAAGATAACGATGAAACAGCTAGCTGAAACTAGCTTCAAAATTTAAGGAGACTGCAGAGCCAATCCTTTTTTCTGCTTAAATTCCCGGAGAGGAAATTGAATCCAGCCTTCTGAAATGCTAGGGGAAATAGGCTGTGCTAATAGAAAAACCTCAACATGGATATCAGCCAGCAGTAAAGTAGAAAAATGTAGGTTTGTGCCAAAAAATCAGGCTGTAGATGCGGAGTAAAATTGCAGCTTCAGTGTAGCACTTGTCCAGATCGTGATACATCTTGTTCCTAAATGTGCTTTTTTTTAGCCACTAGCTTACAAATATGTTGTGATTGACGTTGCTATTTAATTTATTAAAAACATAATTTCTTCATGAGCAGCTATGCTGAAGGTAGAAATTTATTAATAAGGTCTGTTTAGATTGAGAAGTGGCACTGGGCAGCTTCTTGGTTCCAGACTGTTAAATATATATTATTGTATGCTGCATGAATGTGATCATATAATATGGCCTGTGTGGGTAAATGAAACGTTTCCACTACATGAGTGAAATCTCACCCCACAGAGGAAATCAGTTTAAAAGTCTTGTTGTTGTACCAACCCAGTACTTGGTTAATATTGGCTGAGGAAGAGAGGTAAATGCAGTTGCCTTCTGCTGAGGATAGTGCTTACTGCTGATGGTCTTTTCCATTCATTAGGCACTTCTCTTCCCTCCCCACTTTCCTAAAGTGTTTTCACCTCTCTGGGACAGCTCATCCTTTGCTGTACTTGTTGCCCGACAGGGAGAGTTGTTCACTGGTGTGATTTTATCCAGAACTTATTTTATGCTTTCATAGCCCACTATTTGTTTTTATTTTTTCCTTGTTCAGACCTATGTCTCTATTTTGAGAACTGCTTGGAAATTTTATAATTAGATACTTCTTGGAATATATCAGTTTGTTAAAATAGGTATTATGTTGAAAGGGCCTTGTTTTGTCAGGAGAGGTTTTTTGGGACTTGGCTGTTTCCTGGTTGAAGGGTGAGATTCTCCTGCATTATCCAACCAGCTGACAGGTCAGATGGGTAGGAGATGGAGAACATCATAAGTCTCTCCTACAGGAGTGTCCCTGTTTGGTGAAACTCTATTGTTATTGAAGCAATGACCTGAATCCTGGTTTTGCACACTGGCCATATTCTCCAACCACTAAAGTGTCTCTTTCCTTCCTCTGCATTCTCCCTGCTTTCCTGTGTACATAATTTACTTGACATGCTGGAGGAAAAACTGGAAAACAGATGAAGTGAATTGGGACTGCAAATCTGTGATCAAGATTAGAAGCTTGGTGACCTTTAAGATCTCATCTCTAAAGAGCATCTTGCTGTTTCTGCTTCTGGATAATCCCATTTATTTATTTATTTATTTAAATTTGGAAATTTTTTGCTTGTAACGGTGCAAAATGTGGTATTTGTAATGCTTTGGAAGCTGCTGATTGTTGTTCATGTCTAGATGAGAAACCTTAGTGGAGTTTTCAGGAGCAGAGGTGTTAGATTTCAAATGCATCCCAGCCAGAGGAGCCTTTGTGGTAAAATGACTTCTTGTGAACATAAAACCTGCTGTGTCATTTGGTTGCTCTTAGTGCTGTTGGTGTGAAAAGCAGGGGATGGAAAGGAATCACATCATAAAGGAAGAAGCCCTCCTAGAATTACAGAAATAAAATCAACATATTAGAAAAACAGATGTCAAAGAGCTAACTGCAAATGGCTGAGTCACTGCACGTTGTGTTCTACAGAGATTTCACAGTCCTACAAAATGTGAAAATGTATTTTGTTATATGCAGCTGAGCATCAGGAGATGGCAGTAGTGCTCGCTGAATTTCAAAACAAGAATACGGGGGGAGAAAACCCTAAAAATTCAAATAAGCTGCTTTGTAAATTTGCCAAAGCGGGTAACAGTATTCTAATTTATTAGAACTGTGTACAATCATCCTCTTCTAATTGCAAGTTTTATTGACTATCTGGTATGCTTAGCCTGGAATTGATTGGTTTTTATTTAAAAGCATTGAAAAGTGCCATATATGTTTATCAATAACGTATTAATATTAGGATTTGGAAAGACTTTCTAGAACAAATGTCCAATCTTGTCCTTGACCACATTTATCATTTAGGTCTCTTGAAAGGTTAAAAACATCAATCTTATTCAGGGTAGCAGCTTTTAGCAGGTACTACATAAAAGAGCAATCTCTGCTTCCTAGGCACAAAACTATACTGCTTTATATACAGTCATTTAATTTTAGTGAGTATGTCTGTGACTCAGAAAATGTACTTGAACTCATTCTATAAAATAACAAAAAGAGAAGTGCTTCTTCTCTGTGCAGAGTTTCCAGATGTGATTTTTTGTGTTGTAAAGTACCTTTGGTTTCCTTCAGCATGTATCTGATACTTAAAATTTAGTTTGGAGGCTAATTACGGTTAAATGCTTTGAAATGCCACAAAGGGGGGGGAAAAAAGGTCTTTTTATGAAGTTAAAGGAAGCAAATTTCAGAGGGAGTGGAATTATGTCTTATTAGTGAAATATAATTCAACAATAAATGTTGAACAGTATACTATAATGTGTAGCTAATGAATAAATGAGGCTATGTGGAAGCTTTTATTTTCATTTATGGAAGAGAAAATACTGAAAAGCCAAAGTCTGAAGTATTGTGACTATGTGGAGAGAGTATGTTTATAAATGCTCATTATTCTAAGAACTTTATCTTTTGACTTAAACCGCAAATAGCCTTGTTTTTTTAAAGACAAACTTCTCCACTTAAAAAAGTTATCAATACTAAATAAGAGTGTCCAGAAAATACAGCTTGGCATTGCTGAGCAGCAGGGTTGGATTCTGAGGGAATTCCCTCGGTCAACCGTGTGCACCATTCCCCTGCAGGGCCACCTGCAGGACAGCTCGTTCAGGTGTCCCACAGCTGGGTCACACCTGTCTGGGCTTCATCCTGGGCAGGATGGGGATCCTTGGGGGCATGAACCACTCCTTATTCCCTGGGCAGGACATGGACACAAGGGTGGGGCCTTTAGAAAGGAGCTGCCCTTGGGGTTGGTTTGGGTCCGTGACCAAGGCTTACAGAGCTGTGGCAGATGTTCCAGCTGTGTGCTGGGCCCTTGGCACTGCTGTTTCACCCAGAAGCTGGCTGCCCCTCCAGCTGTGCTGATTCGGCTCTGGAGAGACCATACTTGAAATTGTATCGTGGCAAGTTCAAAGGTTAGAGAGGGTTTTCTGAAAAAATAGCAGTCAGAGTATGAAATACTACGCAGCTTTTGACAGGGTGTAGTCCAGGGGCTTGCTGAACTGGAGGAGGTTGCATTCAGCCTCTTATGTTAATCACCTTTGAATATGTGTAATCAGTTTTTAAATCCATCTTTATCCTTGTCTCCGGCAATCAATCCATTAATTTATTGCTTTTGTTCTAAAGATATTCCTATTGTTCTAAACCTGCTGCCTGAAAAAATCACTCGGTGTCCGCTAGTCCTTATTTTATGAGAAGTAATGACTAATCATTCCTATTCATCCTTCTTTCACTTGGCAGTTTTCCTCAGCTAAGGGGTCTGACTTGATTTGAACTGTCCTTGTATTGAAGCCTTCTTATGTTTCTGATGATCCTTATTGCTTTTCCCTTTTATTGTGTTGTTCTTGAGATGGAACACTCAAAACTACATGTGCTACTCAGGACGCAGGAAGGACAAGAATTAATGTAGTGGAATAATTATATGATTTTTTTGTCCTTCTCTCCATTCTTTTGCTAAGCATTCCTAGCAGTCTGGTTGTCATCCTACTGCCTTCTGGATGATGTGCTGATGTTCCAGGGAAAGATCCATGAGATATTCTTGAGTAGCATGAGCTAAATACTCTGTGGGTGTGTACTATGGTTACCTTTTTGTCCCCATTTACAATGTTCTGTATTTATCTACATTAAATTTCAGTTGGCATTTTATCACCCAGTCTCTCAATGTTATGAAATCCTCTTGCAATTCTTTTGGGGGTTTATTACTCTGGATAATTTTTTATCAGTCATATTATCACTTCCCTATTCATGCTCTTTCCAAAGCACTTTAGTGTCCTTTGCTATGCTCTGAATGTAACCTCCATCTTTGGAAACTTCTTTTACTCCTGCTGTTCATTTAAAGCTCTGTTTTTTATCCCTTTCAGCTTTTGGGGAGATAATGAAGTAGGAGAAAGGCTTTTAAAATCACAGCTGTTAAAGTAGTTTGTTTACTCTCTCAGCTGGGTTTCAGTTCACAATATTTTAGTCTTTGTCTATTTGTAATTTGCTTTTGGTGAGTTTTGACACTGTCATGCACTTTTTCTTCTTGAAATGGAAAATTTTTATTTTTTTTTAAATTTTATTTTAATTTCAGGGATGAATTTGAAAAACATGTAATACTGTATCAGTGTGGTTACATTGTGAGACATCTTGCATGGTGTTTGTGTCTAAATCAGGAACTCTTGGGATTTTGTGACTAGTTTCTTTGAAAGAATCATTTGTGTTTAATATTTTTTTTCTGTGATCTCTGTATTTCACACTCAGTGCATTAGTTGGTTGTATTTCACTTGTACAATCCTTTCTCTCTTTATACAGGTAATAAAAAATCCAGGGGAATTCTGCAATGCTCATTACACTGAATTTATTCTATTTGGCTGTTGGCTTTCCTTCACAATAAGGCATTTCTCTGACAGCTAATTCTGTCATTCCTACCATGTCAATTTTGAAATATTGGTGTTTCAGTTGTTTTCAGAGACCACAATTTTGAAGCATTTTCATCATTAGATGATAACACAGTTGCTGAAAGCATTACTAATTCTGTGGTGTGAAGAGCTGACACCATGTCAGTGTTATGTCTCTTTACAGCTGCACGTTTGGGAAGATAAATGTAGGTGGCTGGGAGCTGTTTTATCTGTCCACTCTGGGCTTCTCTCTGCCAGGGATTTATTGACTTATCAGCAGAACAGGCAAGGATTTTTTGATCTTTCTTTATAACACTGATAGTTTTTGAGGTTTATGACCTTTATTTTTGTTTCAGAGAAAATATTGATGCAGTGTCCAATGCTGCTATTAACCATGAGACTGAAGGCTTATTTCTTTCTAATATTTCTCTTTGCAGCAGATGCAAGAGTCTGGAGAGTGGCAGATGATGTGTGTTGGCTGTGTTTGACAACACAGAGGGACAGCATCCAGCTCACAAAGTGGATTCCTCCACTGAGGAGTAGAATAAAATGCCCCAGATATAAAACCATAGCTTGCTGTGAGGAACAGGATCAGAGCTTTCAGAAAAGACTTTCCTACTTATTTGATGGGAGGGTCTGCTGAGGTTTGGGGGTTTTTGGCTGCTCTAGAAGCAAAGTTTAACAACAGCAAGGAACATTTTCTACCAAGTTTCACTAATGACAAGTTAAAAGTGCTATAAGAGAGTCTCTGTTAATGCAAAACTTCCACCTTTGTAGGTTGTTAAAGTAACATGACAATGTTTTCAATCTGTCAATGGGTAAGAAACATTTTTAAAGTCTTTTTATAGAAAAGAGAGAGAATCCTTGAATGAAGAGCTATTAGATCCTAATTAAAAGGGAA
>VWYO01021695.1:245908-259980 GCA_013400275.1 Rhadina sibilatrix | reverse complement strand
AAAAAAAAAAAAAAGCAATTGTTACTTGATGCAGCCAGGAATATCATGTTTTCTTTGGTTTTCTTTTAGGGAACACTTGAGAAAATCATGGCAAGATGTTATGCAGAAATCTGACTTCCTGCAAATTTTTCAACTTTATTCTGATTTTTGACTGTGACAAGATTTGGGTCTGTTTAAGCATTGCATTGCTCAGTAGCCTTTTCAGGGCAATGACAGATAATGTTAGATATTCCTGGTAAAGTGCATGATTGGACATGTTCTCCTACCACTAAACATATTGCTCTGCTAAACTAATTATATTGCTACCTTAATGTGGAGGGCTTCCAACACAGCAATCATTAACTAATGGTTCTGTAACTAAGGTAGAGTCCTGAGGTACAGAAACTGGAAAACTGCTTTCTCTAAAATATTTGGATTCCCTTAAAACTTGAATAAAAATCAAGAGTGTGTCTGAGTTAAAGGGTGTATCTTGGACAGTTTTCTATTTCCTAATTTCTGATCTCTCTTCACAATTTCTTACCCCCCTCCTGTTTCCTCAGAAAGTTCTTGCTCTGTCAGTTCGCAGCATTGTGTATCTGAATTGAACTTTAGTGCAGAAACATGAGCAGTTTGGCTTAGCTCTCTCTTCAGTGTCAAGACTTAAAGGCTCTTAACAGAGAAATTTGATAAATGAAGGTTGCTTTTTCCTTTTCTTTTCCATACTATCACAATAGATGACGCATTGAAACTCTGAACTAGGAATTGACAGAGGATGGGTGGAGAACTAAATCCTGTCCCCTAAGCTAAAAGAAAAAGAGGGCATTAAANCTACATCAGCATCAATACCCATAAAATACAATGCAGATGGTCATGGCAACACAGTGTAGCCAGGATGTCACTTAAAGGGTTAGGCAAATCTGCCTCTGTGTATTCTCTGTTAGTGCCAAGTGCCTTTGGAGTGCTCATTTTGCTGGCCTGCCCTGATTTGGAGACTTTCTCTTTCCCATGACTGAGATGAATCCCTTTGTTGCATAGCCCATAAACAACTTTACATTAATACCTAAAGGAACACTCTCTGGACAAGAACAGAAATCATTAATTAAGCAATATGTCACTATAATCTGGTAAGAAAAATTGTAACACTAGTAACAGTTTAATGGCCATTCTCACGTAATCTTTACTGCACAGGGACTGAATCCACGCTCAGCCTTGACTGAAAGAAATCTTTTAGAGATCTAACACCTTTCTTGTAGCATTTTCATGAATATGAAAATATGGAATATATTTTAAATAATGAATAACAGTGGAAGTGTTAGGAACAATAATGCTACAGCACTGTAGGAGCTGTGATGTTGTCAAGATGAGTAACATCTGTTTTAGTATATTGACCAAGAAGTAACCACAGTTTCTGCCTTCCTCCTGCTCTCCAGTTATACACTTTCATTTACTGGATAAATATACTGGACTACAGAAAAGGCATTGTTTCTACACTTTGAGGAAAGAGAATCAAAGCAAAGCATTCTCAGAGACTGGGGGGGCTGTGTGAGCCATGAAAGGGCTGCAAAAAATATTGTATAATTATTCAAAGGAGTTGTTGTGACAGCTGATTGAAGTGACATTACCAATGGCAAGACTGGCAGACAGACAGATATCTGTAATTAAAATGGTGCCAGAAAGCTACAGCTTTAAAGCACGAACTTGAGGTTTAGGACAACTGTCAAGGGCTATATGTATGCCCCAGGGACAGGTATGATTGAANAGGGACTGAATCCACGCTCAGCCTTGACTGAAAGAAATCTTTTAGAGATCTAACACCTTTCTTGTAGCATTTTCATGAATATGAAAATATGGAATATATTTTAAATAATGAATAACAGTGGAAGTGTTAGGAACAATAATGCTACAGCACTGTAGGAGCTGTGATGTTGTCAAGATGAGTAACATCTGTTTTAGTATATTGACCAAGAAGTAACCACAGTTTCTGCCTTCCTCCTGCTCTCCAGTTATACACTTTCATTTACTGGATAAATATACTGGACTACAGAAAAGGCATTGTTTCTACACTTTGAGGAAAGAGAATCAAAGCAAAGCATTCTCAGAGACTGGGGGGGCTGTGTGAGCCCTGAAAGGGCTGCAAAAAATATTGTATAATTATTCAAAGGAGTTGTTGTGACAGCTGATTGAAGTGACATTACCAATGGCAAGACTGGCAGACAGACAGATATCTGTAATTAAAATGGTGCCAGAAAGCTACAGCTTTAAAGCTCGTACTTGAGGTTTAGGACAACTGTCAAGGGCTATATGTATGCCCCAGGGACAGGTATGATTGAAAATTCTTTTCTATTCTCTTTTTGAATTGTGCTGGTGAAAAGAGAAGGTTTGCTTTTTATTTTTAAACAAAACCACTATAAATACAGTTATCTGAGCAGTGGGTTTCTAAGTCATATCTTAAGGGTCTCCTTTATGTTGAATAACAATTAATTTTCTAAAGCTTTGTACTACTGAATACTGTTTTCCTTTAGAATCATGAAATCATGGTTGTCATGGCAGACTTGCTGAGGGTGCACTCAGTGCCACCGTCCATGTCATCAGCAAATGTGCTGAGCAGTGACAGTCCCAGTAACAACCCTGAGGACCCCTGGCACTTGCCCCATATGGACATTGAGCCACTGACTGCAGCTCTTTGAGTGTGAACACCCAAACAATTCACCCCACCTGCATCAAATCCGTGTCTCTCCAGTTTAGAGACAAAGATGTTGTGTGGGGTGGTGTCCAATGCTTTGCACAAGTTCAGGGAGATGCTGTCAGTCATCTAAACATCTATTTGGCTTCTATAGGGTTTTATCAGGCACTGATAGTTACTTTTAAACTTTACATAAATAAATTTCATGGCATCGTACAGTTTGGCTAAATAACTGGTTTTCTCATTTTTTTTTAAACTTTGCTGGACAAAATAATGCTTGATTTGATCTGATTCCTTTGTCATAACAATATTTATTATGCAAAAGTGCAAAAGCTGTCTCAATAGCAAAGCCATTTTCTTTACAATCAGTAATCAAAATTGATCTGATTAACGTTCATTTTAAGTTCGGGTCTTCACAATAGAAATAATGGGTTGTATTTAATATTGGGTTTTTAGATATTAGCCTTTGAGATGTTATCTGAAGCAATCTAAACGTTCAAAGCTTTAAAGTTGATTCTTTCAACAAGATAAAGCAAAAATCTGGCATCTAAAAAGAGTAATTTCTTTGGGATATACTGAGCTTTGTCTTTCTCAAACCTCTTGAAAATGTTAATTAGCACAAAATAAAGAACAGTGAAAAAAGTCTGCAGTCTTCCTTGGAGACTAAGATTTGGGACAAATAATTTTGCACGTGATGTGAATATGCAAGTGTAAAGAGATTTAAATATCTGATTTTAATAGGTTTCATCCCACTGGGAGAGACACTTTTGATTATCTATGACCTATACCAATTATTGTGATTCTCCCTGTAGGCAAGTCATAATTTTAACAACTAATCAAACTAAGCCTGAAGGTTCTGCAAAATGCCAAATATGTACTTGCACTCTTGCCAGTTACAGAGCTCATACTTGCTACCTGACCTTGTTTCAGTTTCCTAAACTACTTATTTTCAATCCATGGAAACATTCATCTTTTAAAGTAGAAATCCTTGGAAATCAAAATAAAACTTGATAACAAATGGTCACTTCTTTGGTTTTTGTTTCACACCAAGCATAGTCATAAAAGAGCAAACTCTCAATTTAAATGAAAGTTAGCTGGACAGATGCTGAGGCTGGAAGTGTGTCAGTAGTGCAATGGTACAAGCTAAGCCAAATTTTAAAGCAGTAACCCCATTAAAATTGGTATCCAGTTCACAGCACCGACCTCATCTTGCTTTTTAGGTCAGTAGCACACCTTGTCTATTCACTCTGCAAAATAGACTTTAGGAAGCTTAGAGCCAGAACTGAAAATAGGGCTCTGCTGAGGTGATTTTACTCTTCTAAAAATACATTGGCTGAGCTGAAACAGGAAATTCTGCATTTATTCCTCACGGTGCTCCATTCAGGAAATGTTGGGAAGATTTAGGCAAGTCTGCATCTCTGTTCAATCTCTGCAGCCCCGTGTTGTGTGAACTGGAGATTTTAATGTCACCCTGTAAGAGACTGTGTTGAGCTTATGGTGCTGTAGGACAGGGTAAATTCATAACAGCAAAGGTATAGTAAACAACCTTAGCTGTGCATACAGTGGTGCATGTGAATCTTAGAGTCAAACTCACCCCTTGAGGTGAAATTTTTAGGAAGTTTTTGCTACAGTTGTGTACAGAGTGAATGCTTCTCAACATTCTTCACATAAACTAATAGAGTTATAGAAGCGAAAACTTGCATTTAAATGAAAGGAAATGTTGTACATGTGTATATAAGAATACCTCTCTGCAACTTGCAGGCCACAGGATGGCTGTTATGTGTAAAATTAATCCAGAACTTGAATTCCTGTGGCCTAGTGGTGCTTCTGAACAAGTGTGCTTTAAATAAAGAAAGTATGCAGCTTATTAGCTGAGACTCAGACTCTGACTGGATTTCCTGTCTCACTCTTAATGGAAATAAACATTTCCTGATTAGAAAGCTTTGGCTATACCAGCAGATGCTTTTGGGCTGCTGCTGCTCAATTCAATTTGTGGTGTGTCAGCCAAGGCAGCACCTACAAAAATTACTGCTCCTCTGCATTGATAATTTATAAATCTAAATGCACACCCAGGTTTTCCTAACAGGATTGTTGGGTTATAAAATCATTTGGCAAAGCTTGAAGTCTTCAATGCTTCCTGAATCATCTCAGAATTTGGCTTATTGATTGGTGTATTTAGTCAACCATCCAAAAATTTGAAATCTGAAAGATGGTACGCAGCAGAGGTTCTACTTGTCATCATGTTTGTTTACATTGGTGTTTGTTGGCTTTAATCTTGAGTAATTTTACAATGTTGAAATTGTGTTTCAATTAACAATCTTAATTTTGTTAAATGCATACATTTTGTGTAGCATTTCATATTAACTTCATTCTGTTTAAACTTGGAGCATTCCTAGTTAAATGCAGAATATGCATGGATGAGATTTTTTTAAAGAACAAGTAATATGCCATTAAATTGCATTAAGGACATTATAAAAACATATTCAAAACTAGAAAAACACTTTCATGTGAGATAAAATATAACAGATGTTAAATATTTGGTAAAATGGAACAAAAGAAAGGTGCTGTACAGCTATATGGAAGAATATATGTAAAAAAGGGATATAATAGTTTGTATTCAGCCACCTAAGGTAATTGGAAAAGACCTGATGCCACTGAGAATTGAGTTGACATTTTGAAAACTTTGCACAATTTCCTTATTGCTCAGTTACTTGTTATCATGATGTTTTTTGCATTTCTTTCTTACAATTCCCACACTGTTTATGGCCATCCCCCTTTGGAGCAGATTTGAGTTGCAAGGGGAGGACTGGACTTGTCAAAACTGAATCAGAGTAAGCTAAGAATTAAGTAGTATGGTTGATCAGAGATCCTGTGTTTTAATTTTGTTGACAGAAACCTTTTTTCCTTTATCAATATAGATGTGGCTAAAGACATCACCTGAGTGTTGAGAACACAGTAAATGTATTTCATCCAGTAATCACAGTCATGTTTTTATGCTCTTGATTTGGAGGCTGCTGAGCTGGTCATGCTCTGGAGTTGAAGTCTCCTTAATATTTATGTTGAGGGCTTGCTTTGGAGCTTAATTGTGTGTGATAATGAATCTTCTCTTTGGTTGGATGCATGTAAATGTAACACAGGAGTCAGTAGGAGTAGCCCACCCTGCTGCCTACACAAACACAGCTCTCCAGCCCTTTTTGCAGCTCTTCTGTCAATAATGTGTCCTTTCAAGGACACCTGATCAGCTGCCTCAAGTTGTTCAATACACTGAATCAGAGACCTGCCAGAAATCTATAAAATGTGCTGTGCTGAGCTTATGAAATCCTGTTATTTTCTCCAAAAGCTGTCTCAAGGTGAAGTGTAGGTCAATACTGGGATGACCACATTTAAAAGTGCCCTGAGTACCCCAACTGTTGCCACTGAGTTCATAATTGATTTGAGATGGTATTTCAGGCAAAAAACCCCTCACTTTCTTCTCAGGAACCAAGAGCAAAGTATCACCACTGAGGTTGCTGCACTTGCCATCATCCACCAAGTGGGTGATGAGAGATGACAAATTGATCTCCTACTCAAAAATAAACTTGTATACCAGCAGAGAGAATCCTACTAAACAAAGATTGTATCTCTGAAGGAAAAAGTAGCCTCATGTAAGAACAATTTGAGTCCGTGTAATAACCCAAACCCCTCAGCACAGTTTAAAACTGCATTAGGTGTGGTCTGATGTTGGAATAGCCCCTACTGACTGCTACACCTGACAGAATAAGTGCACCCAGACCTGCTGTAAGTAGTGCCCCTGGGTGAAAACAGAACTGTCCTTAAATGGAGTGTTTTATAAAAGAAAAAAGTGAGTGAGCAGAAATCTTTCATACATATTTGCAGTGAACAGTGAAGTTCTCTCATCATAAGTAATTTTTGACTGAAATGTGGTAATTACTGATTACCAAAGGCTATATATTGATTATTCTTTGTAACTGAGGATTTGGGGTTTTTTTCCCCCCAGTGAAATAACAGTTGCTTCAATACTTTTATAGTGAATTGTAACATTAACTTGACTGGGGAGAGGATGGGTGTGTGTAAATGATGTCTTTCCCAGAACAAAGATATTTGCAATTATCATTGTAGCACCTGCATCCTTGGATTTTTGTTCTAAAATTGACTCTGCAAAGCTGGACTTGGTGCATAAATTAAGGAAAAAAGCCTTTTTCCATGTTTGCTGAGGATATTCTTGGTTTGTTACTTTATGTAAGAGGCAAAGGCATGCTGTTTAGGCAGGTTGTTTTCTTGAATGCTATTTGAAATTATTTTCTCTCAGTTAAGCTGTCTCATTAAGCCTTTTTGTAGTGAAAACATAATTGTGAATAAGACTTTATTTAACTTAAGAAGATTTGTATTCCCACATAGTTGCCCTATAGTGCCTGAAATATCTAACTGTTAGGTTATGGTTTTCTTTTCCTTCCAGGCTCTCAAATATGTATGTCACTTAAACATGTTGTTTACAGATTTTAAAAGGACTGTGAGTGCTGCTCTGGCATTTTAGCCTTGTCACTGTGCATCTTGATAAAATACTGATTTTTATTCCTTGCTGCTTAACCGGAAAGAGTATCCAAAGACTTCACTTGGCATGTTTAATTTATATGTGTTCAATGTCTCATGTAGGATGCTCCTATGTGTGTGTGAATGCTGCACAAAAGGACACAATGCAAAATCCTCAGTCTAGTTTTGTATCTGAGACTTGTGTAGCCAACCATATTCAGTTTTGGATGTGATGTCTGCATAGGTGAGTCTGGCCTCGAGATCCTATATTTATTTAGCTTTGAATGGTTTGGGAATGAAATAAATGCCCAAACAGTAGACTTTTATTGCCCCTAACTCAGTAATCAACCATATTAAGCAAGAAATACTAAGTTACATAGCAGTCAATGTTCCTACATGAGAAATTAAAAATAGTAAAGTTGTTCAGTATATAAGCCCAATAAGCCCTTGTTTACTCTGACCCCAAGTCAGGCCCTTCCAACCTTTTGGCAGCAGTGTGGATTTAGGAATCTTGTAACTCTCAGAACATTATCATTTTAGTGGGACAACCCATCTAATAGATGTCACCAGAGGCTGAGTGAGGACTTCTGAACTGTCTACCTGAGGTCTGTGTCTTATATATATAAAGAGGACCATAACTTGGGTACCTTAATCAAAAACCTGATGTTTATGGGCTTCTGTTTCTGGCTTAAATAATTATCCATATTATTTTTTTTTAATGTGTCACTTTAAATCAATACATGAGATGAGCAGAAGTACTGAACTTATAAATATTCTGGAGCTGTTTATTTCAGGATAAAAAAGAGGTTTCAAGCAGTTTTCTGCTTTCTTGTCTTATTATACAGTCTTGACATTGATGAGTTGCATTTGTTCACAGTGACAAGCTGACTTGATGAAGGCTAGCAGTCTACTTCTGGAAGCAGAATGAATAGGAAGAGTGCCTGAAACTTTTGGAAATGATAGATACCTGCCACTGAGTGGTAAATGCAGTTTGAAATGACGCTGTGGATAGCACATACACATTTTGGTTTTTAAGTTAGTAACGTGCAAAGTGCCTCCAAATACGTGTGTCACCTGTCACCTCTAGGCACAATAGGTGTAACTAGATTTTGCTCTAGTCAAACGGCACAAATCTGAAATAATTGTCCTCAGTTTGCTGGAGTTGCACCTCAGTAACTGCACTGCAGTCAGTTTTGCTGTAGAGTTATTATTGCCCTCTACTTCAATGACCATTCCTTTATGAGTTATACTTTTTGTATGAGGTCATCTGGAAAAATGGAGTCCATAAATAGGACTTTACTAGTGCACGAATATATGGAAGATGTTTGTGGTAATGGTGAGTGGTATACAATTACATGTTAAATTAAAAAAAAATACTCTAGTTGGGCTATTTAGGTCTAAATAATTACTTTTTTCCTTCTCCCTGACTTACCATGTAATTCAACTCTTACTAAGAAACTATTTTTTCCCCCCTAAATTTCAATTAGTAAAGGTGCACTATTATATTAAGTGCAAGTTCTAGCTTTGATTTCTCAGTAATTTTGCTCTGTGAGTCAGGGTGCAGCTCCCCAATAGCCAACCTGGGCAATCAGATAATAAATCACTAATTTGTCATGTTTTTCTCCAAGACACATAATGAAAAAAGAGGGTGAGCTACTTGGTATTCCAGTGTGTGCAGGGCAGTTTAGCCTGAATGAGACAAAATCCATTTGTGCATTTGGGGGCTTATTGGGGTGGAGATTCCCACTGGAGCTGCTGCATAAGGAGCATCTTTAGTTTGTTGGCAGTGGGAACTGTGCAGGGTCCTTCAGTTTGTGGGTGGGTTCTGTGCTTGGTAACTGCAAACCCCAGCCCTTTGTTGTGTGTTTCACAGCACTCAGTTTATTTTCTAACACCTGGTGTTGATGCATTAGAGCTGCCTTGGCAGCCATCTCCCACACCTGAGAAAGGGCTACCAATTTTAGGAGCAAGGTGTGTGTTTAGCTGATGTTTCAATGCAAACCATGAAGAGAAAAATGCAAAGGCATAGGAACTTTCAAAGATTGCTGTGCTTTGAAGCAAAACGTGGATATTGGATGCAGGCAGAAGGCAGACCTGCCCTACTGGCATGCTTTATAATAGTTGCTAAAAGTGCACCTTTTTTGTGCTAAGACTTTGCCTTTCTGCATTTACTCTGAAATGCAGAAAGTGAGGAAGGTACCTCAGCAGTGCCACAAATAGTCCAGAATGTACCCACACACTCCAGACTTTCAGTGGTACCTATGTGCCTTTTCATAGTGGAAATTCTTTGAAAAATGGGCATTTTCTACAGTCTGGAGATTTCACATATTTTTTACTGCAGAAGACTGTATAAAGTATGCATTTTCAGGGATATATATATAAAAAAAAATCTGTTAGTTCTCTCTAGGATTGTAAAGGGACTCTGTGCAAATTCCCCCCAGTAAAATTTACCTTTCAGTCTCTCTGTTATACTTAGGGGCAATACACTCCAGATCTGATTCAGCATTTCATTGCACTCCTACATTTTACTACTGCATAAAGACTACAGATTTTTTCTCTTCTCAGTTCCACATCATGTCTGCTTTCAGCAGTAATCCACAGTTAAAATATGAAATTAAAATACATGACTGCTGAGTGAAGTTTTTCTAGCATTTCAGATATACCAGATTGTCCAGGTAAGAGAGGCATAATGTAGATTTTTTTACCAAAATTCCAGCTAAGCATGTTATAACTGTGGTTGGGACTTGCCAGCTCCTTTTGCTAAGGAAAAATTTAGAAGAATTAGAAAGGCAATAAGGATTAGTTAAACCTGTTAAACTTCCATAAAAAAATCATCTGCATATGCAATGTAAACAATTGGTTGCTGGAAAATTGCAGTACTTTTGTTGTGTCAGTTGAGATGATGGTGACTTATGAATTCATAAGTGTGAACATTTATGATAGGCTGTCTGATTTCTGCTGTATTCAGGTATTGTCCCTCAGTCACTTCAGGCATGGAGATGGACACTTCTCCCTGGGGTTTCTGTGGCACAGAAAGGTGTCTGACTGTAGCTCATTGTTTTGCTCATCAGGTCTGTCACTGCCTTCAAATCCACTTGCAAAAATTCCCTCAGGAGGGCCCATCCCTGTAATAGCAATGGACTGGATAAAAATGACTATTTTTACCTTTGTTGTGTATCACAAGACAAGATTTAAGGAATCTACAAGCTGATTCAGGAAGTGAAATAGTATTAGATGGAGTATGATGTCACCTATACCTCAGTGTGCATATGACATAAATGAAAAATTATAAAATCCCTTCAGCTTGATCCCACAAGGGTAACAAAATATCACAGCAACACTAACACTAAATGTCTTTTCCTTGTCATCTTTACCACCTTATTTATAGGAGGTAAGTGTCATGAAGGAGTTAACCCTCTCCTTTCATTGGTCTCATGAAATACTTAAAACTCCTAAAATAAATTATTCAGCAGATTGTGGTATTTTTGGATTTAAATATAGATTATTTATTTCCTACTTCAGTGGGCTCTGGGTATCAAGGCTGGTAGATCCCCAAGGAGGGAGCAGAGTTGCAGCACTGAGCTCTCAGGTATCTTTGATCTGAGTTGCCAACGTTTCCAGTAAAAAGAATCAAGAAGACCTAACCTAAAAATGAGGCTTGTGAAGGTCTGGATGCCTGTTAGGGAACCAGCAAACAGCTATTTATTAACTAGTCAACACAACTAATCAACACAACTAATCAACACAAAATACATCTTCTTCTGTAACGGGGAAGTTTATCTTCACTGGAGATAATAACTTTCTACAGGTCCACTTTTCAATTCCTTTGCATGTACAAGAAGCTGGAGGAATGTTGCTCTAAGTAGAGCCAGGTGAAATTTCTGCAGTCATGACCAAATTTTGAATAAAATTATCCCAGTCTGAGCCACCTCAGGCAGTAGAGAGGTGGGATCTGTTGTTCTCAGCACCACAGGACACTTAAGTTATAATATCTTTGTGCTATCCACATTGTGGGAAACTAGTGAACTTCTCACCCTTGTAGCAGTACTGGAAATTGTTGAACATTCCTATTCTGCCAGAATAATTTAGCACAATTATAATTGTAATCAATGAAGTGATTCATTTATAATTGAAAAAAAAATAGGAAAAATAAAAGTGATTTACAAGTTAAAATGGATTTGATTTTTTGAGGGGTAATTTTATCATGGTGAATAAAATTCAGTCATTTAAAACCAGATTTCATTGTGTTAGGCCTTAGTAATAAACAGGAAGCCAGGAACAGTAAATATTTAATTGGCTTATCTATATCAAATGAACATGGAGATTTTGCTGTGTAGTATAATATTTCAGTGCTCTTATTGAATTTTCTTTTTAGGTGGAAGAGTTTATGTTGAATTTCTGAGAAGTTTCCTTACTGGATTTTTAATACCTACTTTAGTAGGTAAAATGTTCCCTTCAGTGAAATGCACAATAAATCAAGAAAGGTTGGTTCAACTGCTTGAGTGTGCTACAAGCACAGTAATCAAAGAAATAAGGAGGTAATATTTCTGGTACTAACAGTAATATTTCTTTTGAACCAGGACTACAATGCATTGTGGTATTACTGCTTTTCAGTGTTTTAATTACACTGCTGCCTCACTGGTGGGCTTTCTTCCAACTCTGAATGAATTTTCAGAGTTGAATATGATGGGGGCAAAAAGCATCTCTTGCAATGTCATTTTTGGTTTTGGATACAGTCTTTTTGTTAAAGTGTCTTCCTGCCACCCTGCATTTGATAGACTGTGTAACATTTGATTCTGGTCATAGCACTGGAGAGACACAACTTCTCTTTCCTAGGACTTAAGGTCTTTGTTTTGAATTGGGACTTTTTCCTCAATCTGAAATATTTCATACATATGCACAGTAATGGAAAGTGTTATTATTATCAGGCACTGAGATAAGTCACTGCTACCAGTGTCTGTGTTAAGCCTACCTGGGTTATGTTTTGTTTTTTAAAAACTGGAATGGAAAATCTCCAGCATTTAACATTGATAAAGATACCTAGTCAAAACTTAGCATACATAGCTGCCTGGAAAAATATGGTGGTGATGGAGAGGGATACAATTCCAGTGGCTGACTGGTCCAGTACCAATTTCCAGAGGAAGGGTCAGCACTGAAATTTTAACAAAGAGAAAACAATATTTGAAGGTATTGATGAAAGAATGCTGTGGCCAGTTCAGATGGAATCACTTACCATCCTTTTAATAAGCTCAGATGCCAAGACAAATAATTGGGGCTTATTCTGAAAAAAAAAATCAAGGATTTACCTTGATTCTAATCTGTAACTCTTAGAAAAAAAAAAAATGTTTTCTGTAATCAAAACCAAATTTTTCTGACAGAGAAATTATGTCCAGATTTTTTTTTTTTTAATCATTATAAAATGGAACAGTAGTTTGTTAAAGATATGGGGTAAAGTCCTATGAACCTTCTCTGGGAGACAAGGTAATTTTTCCAACTTCCTCCTTTAAAAGGTGGACAAGGACACTCATGAGACTGTAAGCTAAAATAAAACAGTGCTTGACAACTAAGGCAAAAAATGAGACTAACTCTCCAGCTGAAATATTCTGTTCTTATCCACATTCACCTCATGAAAGTAAAGATCATCTTTGAATTTATCTTTTGAATGCTTCAGATTCACTTTTGAAACAGCATACATAACAAATTACAAGTTTTTAGCTTAGAAAATCTGTCTTGCTTTTCCACTTCAAAGCTTGAAGGTTATTTTAATAGCTTAAATTACACTAACTTAAATATTCTGAAAGTTAGAATTAATTTTTCCTACATCCCCTGGGGGTCTGAAGACAATTCTTAGGTCAGTTTCACTAAAAGAAATGATATTTGATTACCATTAAATGTCACAGCAGCCACAGTGCACTAATATGAGAAATATTCTGCTACATAACACTCCTGAGGAGATTATGTGGGAGGACTCATTAACCTGCTTCAGTGCTGCACTGCACCTGATGAAGGAGCTCAACAGTAAAACAAAATAGTTTCATGCAAACTGGGAAATTTAGGGGCTGGAATGCAATAGACTGAGTTTCTAGGCGCAAAGATTCAGGTACTAGAAGCTTAAAGATACTAAATATTGACAGTATTTTTTCTAACTGTGCTGCATGTTAAGAGCTAAACAGAGTTACAACTTAGTTTCTTGGTTTTTTTTTTTTTTTTTTTTTTTTTTTTTTTTTTTTTTTTTTTTTTTTTTTTTTTTTTTTTTCCTTGCATTGGTTGTCTAATTAGAAAGGACTGAATACTCAGTTTGAGATTTAGGAAAGTCACAGTTTGTACCTGAACAGTCAACTTGCTGCAGGCTCAGCCACTTTATTCAAAACTCACCAGTGATCACTTCTCTTTCCATGCTCTTAGAATTTGGCAGCCAAGCCAAACCCATGTTGTTACAAAAATGTCACTAAGAGTATTTTATTTTCTTTAATTATTGTTTGTATAAAACAAGCTAAACATTCAGAAAATAAAAATTGCAAATAAGTCCTTCTTACCACAGAACTCATGAGTCTCAAACAGAAATTTTGTGGGAATTAGCATGAAATAAGAGATGGGTGAATATTTTCCATTAACAACTTTAGGCTTATGTGTAATAATAAAAAGAAACATATTTATTTAAAAATTAATAATTCCTAAAGTTGAGGTAAAAAAATGATTGAAAAGGTATGAACACTAAATATTTGGATTGCTTCAAAGCATGCAAGAAAGAATTTCCTATACAGGTTTCTCATTCTGGATTCCTATTTAAAAACAGACCTTGAAAACTATATTGATTGTCTGTGCAAAATGTACAATGGCTAACATTTGATAATTGTAAAAAAGTGCTCCAGCTTTATGG
>VWYO01021695.1:145572-245878 GCA_013400275.1 Rhadina sibilatrix | reverse complement strand
GGGTGTTGAAGTGGTGGTGTGTGTTTTTTTTTTTTTTTTTTTTTTTTTTTTTTTTTTTTTTTTTTAATGAGGGGAATCTCTATTTGTAGTACCCCAAATTACATTATTTTGCAGTGGGTGAGATTAGCACAGAAGACTGTCCCAGTGGTGGTCAGCTCTGTGAATTTTTAGTGCCAGAATCACAGGCAGAGCTGTGCAAACAGACATCATTTACTGATGTTTTATAAGGCTATTTTTACACAGGGTCTTAACAGGTGTTAGTATAGCTAATGCTGCTCTTAAGTTTGATTTCAGTGGATTTTCAAAAAGTTTAAACACTTTGTTATACAAAATCCCATTCCTTCCCTCAAATTACCTTAATTCATTGCCTTCTTGCTATGATAGTTTAATTGAGTGTAGGGTATAAAGCTAATTTACTTCCCTTTTGCTATCCTAATAGTTCTCATTTTCTTTATTGAAATAGTAATTACTGCCTTTAGATACAATAACTGGGAAATTACTTTTTCTAATAACTTAGGTTATCATATCATCATCGTCATAGTAAAAATCATTGATGCACCAAAAAGAGTTTTGTGACTTCAAATTAGTTTAAAGTAGCTGATATTACTACAAAAGTTATATTTCTATGGTCATCATTTAACCTTTTTTCAATAGACTTCATTGTTCTGTGCAGGAGGTAAAAGACTGGGAAAATACAAGTTTATTTTTTCTGTATTTCACATACTATTTTAGGCGTTAAGGAATACATCCAGCTATTTTAGAATAAATTTGCTCTTTTCACAGAATTTATCCCTCTTCCAAATATCTGTGAATGGTACAAGTGAAGAAACAAAGATTTAGTGTTCTAAACCAGATCTCTTCTGCAGTTACATAAGCATAGGCTATAAAAGAAGGTTTAAGTGTTAAAAAAAGAACAATGCAGTGCTGATAATGGCTAAAGGTTATTATGTGAGGTTTATGTTAACTACTTTAAAAAATGAGAAAACTGACACATAAAATGTGTATCAGAAGAGTTACTACATAAGCACTTACACACTGGATTATGTGAGCAATTAAAGCTGAGGCAAAGAGTTTTTGATTGCTCATCTTCTGCAAACTGAGGGCACAATAAGTGGAATAGAAAATAAAATCTTCTCGTGTATATAGAGCATAAAACTGAATTTTGCTCTTATACTTGCTTAAATAATCCAGTGTAATTCATTTTTATTAACATGTTCATCAGACAAGATAAGTTATAAATGGGATTGTTTTCCTCCCTGCTGTTCTGTTGTCAATAATTATTTTGCATGTAATAGTGAAATGTTTTCCTTTAGAGGTCAGGGTAAGAAGGAATCATTACACAGCTGAGTGGGACAGGCTCCACGTGCTGGATCTGAAGAACTTTCTAGCAATGTAAAAAATTAGGTGATGATAAAATTCTATAAATAATATAGAAAAGATATGTAAAATCTATTTATAGGACTTGCTACCTGATCTATTATTGAGTCTTTCCATGATTTCATTGGGCCAGAGTCCAAAAGACTTCAGCTTTGAGATATGTATGCAATAATAAGCAAGTACATATTTCTCTACCTAGCATCCTGTGAATGCTCTTCTCTACAATGCCAGGCATGAATTTTCAGAGGAAAGCTGTGCAATGTGGTACCACTTAATCTCATAATTACAGAGAGTTAGCCACAATTTTTAATGGTTATTCCTCTTACTTGGCAGAGCAAGGTCACCTGACTGATGTTTAGGCACTGCTTTAACAATAGCTATATTAATAACAGGAATTGCAATGTCCCAGTAGGGAGCTGGAATATGTTTAGAGTCTCATTATTGAAATTATTAATAGTGTTAAATTAACCATGGCCACATAAGACCTGACTTTTTTCTGTCTTGTGTTCTCTTCCAAAACAACAAAAGAAACTTAGCCCACACTATATATCTTTAATATTATACCATTTCATCTCTTTGGAGATATAAGTTCAATATTATGATCTGTAATTGCAATATAGCTTCTCAGGGTTTGAACTGATTATAATCAATGATTTGCACAGGATGGGGAACTGCTATCCATTGCAATTTTGTGATGTAATTTTAAATATTGCAGTGTGCATGGAATTGCTTGCCCTCATGTTTTTGTGGTTTTGCTCTTAAATTCTGGCCTCTATTCTTTCTACCATTTCCTGAAGCAGTGCACACATCAGTACTGGTGGTGGGAAAGAAATGGATGCCACCACGTGCTTCCCAGGAGCTTTGGCTTAGTCAATGCTAGAAATGTATTTCCCTTCTATTGTGCAAGGTCAATCTCTCTTCTTTTGCTGGTAAAAGACACCAAATGCTCTGTGCTGCTTTTTGCCTAGCATATTGGCCAGAAAATATGACACATCTCAGCTCACAGATTTCCCAGTAATAAACTGGATGTTTTCAGCACTTCCTAAGTGAAGAAGATGGCAATACCTTTGAGTCAAAGGCACTGCAAATAGAGAGGTCTTTCCCTGAAGACATACATATCAAATATTTAGAATGGAATGGGAAAAGACAGTAAAGAGACTCCCATCTGAAACATTTTGCAAGAAGCACGGTTTACTTCTCTAAAGAACATTGCTCTGTGTATCACAGAGACAAAGCTTGTGTTGTAATGACTTGAAATAGCAAAATATCACCAGGGTGATTTATCTATGGCATAACTCTCTTGACTTCAGATAACCTTCTGTATTTTGCACCAAAGCTCTAATTTGCCAGAAAGAAAAGAGTGCACCTGGTGACAATTATTTTATTCCACTATAGTGCTGGCATCAAGATTTAAATAATAATGGCCAGGGTGAAAGAAGGAAGCTTTGATTCATTTTAAATAACAGCAGAGCAGCTGACTGCATGCACAATGTATGTGATCTAGCCAGGAAGAACATTTGTGACTTTATTAGGCACCTTTAATAAAATGCAAGCAAAGCTGTCTGGTGTCTGCACATTGTTCCAGAGGTGCTTCAGCAGAGCTGGTGTGTTAGAACCCCACAGAGCTCAGAGTGGGCAGAGTTTTCACATCTCTTGAGGCCTTGGACAAGACTCCCTGGGGAGCTGGAGAAGTCAAAACCTTAAAACACTTCCTCATTCATTCGAATGTGTGCTGGATTAGGTCTCAGTATCTCAGTAAGGATTTTTATCCCATGTTAATATACTGCAAAATCCATGTCTGCAGGACATAGTTTTGTAATTGTCAGATTTTAACGAGCCTTATTACTGTCTTAGGAGAATGTGGGAAAACAAATCAGTGACCCATGCTTACTTCTGATTATCTGGTGATGTATAGCTGCTTTGAAGCAAAAACTCTGAGTTCTTGTCAAGACTTTTCCTGCTGTTTGCTTGAACGTACATGTATGATTTGACAGATCTGTCTGCTTTTAAATGTGGTGGGCTGATCTGTGTTTAGACTGGGATTTCTGATGATGAAAGCTGTTAAGAGTGTTGCTTTATCAGTACTCTTACTAACTCATAATTGCTCTAGACGTGCCAATCAAGCTCCATCTTCTGTTGTGCTAAGCAAGAAGCAGACTCTGACCAGCATTTCTAACCAGCTAAGGAGGCTTTTGGGTTGACTTACCTTCTGAAAAAAACATAAGTGCTCCATAAGGCCAGAGAGAACATGATGGAGATCTCAACACCTCAGTCTAACATTCTCCTGGAAATGTGATTTTCTGGGTAGTACCTGTGCCTATTTCATTCAGGTCCTCAGCAAGCACATCTGCCTTGGAAGTTAGTCCTGCTTTCAGCAGGAGGTTGGACTAGATAATCTCCACAGGTGCCATCCAGTCTAAATCACCCTGTGGTTTTGTGATTTCATATTTAAAGAGTTGTTACAGTAGATTATTCTCTAACTCATCCTGTTGCTGCCTGTGTTGCTGGAGTATTCTGTGCAAGCAGAACAACCAGGGATGTGAGCTGGAAGAGTAGAAATCCTTTATTTGATACCTTCAAAATAAAGGTTCCCAGTCTTTCCTGCATGTTCTACATAAGCAATCAGGTTTCAAGTGTTCAGGAATGGTAAAACCCTGAAAATTTCTTTAAATATTTAGCTTGAAAATAGGATACTACTAAATGATACATCCTCTTAAAGGCCAAGGCACCACTGAGTATTTGCCAGGGTGTATCTTTGAAGCTGACACCCTAAACATTTGAGCTGTGGTGCAGCCTCCTTTGCCTCTGAAGTACAAAAGAGGATGACAAGAAATAAGGGCAAATCAATCTCAGTCATGGGCTAAATGGAAAGTCTGGAGCAAGAAATTCTGCCTTTGAGATTTGGCTGCAGAACACACAGATAAGTATTTCATCTGCTGTGGCTCTACAGACAGGAAAGAAATGATGAAGCTAGCATGTTATATCATCAAACACAATATTCTTTATGGTTCTACTCCTGACTTTTTTCCCCCCATGGGGAAGTTTTCATGAGGTAAGGGCATGAACTCAAACCACTTGGCAAGTGTACAAGCTGACCTTTAATCACTGAAGATAATGGGATGTAAAATCTACATTTGTATTAGATTGTTGCACTGGTAGAAAAAAGGAGCCTCTTTGTAGCTTATGTCCTTTCTGACTTAAAATTTTATAATCAGTTTAATGCTACTACTGTCTCAAAAATGAAGGAACATGGTGTAACGTTAATGAAAAGCTGGACTTTGGGTATTCCCCAGATAACTATTCTCAGAATTGTAACTGTATTAAAAATCAAAGTATTTTTTAGGTGAATTTACTATTGAATCTCACTGTTTCTTTCAGTTCTAAATTTTAAAGAAAGAATCTTATTCAAAAAATTTCCCATGTTTGCCTCAATTGAAGTGGACTTGCCTGATGTGCTGCTCCTGTGGATTTTTTTTTTCCACAGTGTAAATAAAGATTTACAGGAGAAAAAAAGCAGTTTTTTTTCTGCAGCACTTCTTTATTTTTGTCTCTAATTGTTTTGCAAAGCATTTTTTGTTGTGACACACAAGAAGTGAGTGGAATGGTGATGGCTAGGGTGAGCCTCAGCTTGGTCTAGCTGGTATTATTCATTTATTGGGTTACAAAAATAAAACCTGTAAATTACAGGGAAATAATTGGAGTGATCAAAAGCTTGATACAATGCCCGTTCAAGCAGTGGGAATCTTCCTGCTGATTTCTCTACCTTTCATCAGGCTCCTCAACTGCATTTTTATTGTCTTTATAGCTGTTACACTCCCTTGTCATGGCATGTTTAATATTAGATCTGTAAACTCTTATGGTGAAATGTGACCATGGCTTTCTTTGCTTCTGCTAGCAAATAGGATTGTTCCTCAGTCTTGACTAATAAATTTAGGTCCTAAAGGGATACTACTACTACTGTTACTACTACTGCTACTGCTACTACTACTACTACTGTTACTACTACTGCTACTGCTACTACTACTGCTACTACTACTACTACTGCTACTACTACCACCAACATAATTTTATACATTCAAGTGTGCTTGTTCACATGTCTGCTACAAATACTTTTAACTTTTATCTCTGTCTTGTTCAGGCTTGTATGAAGCAAATGCAGTTGTGTGTTGAAATAGGAGGCTGATCCCATGAACCTGTGTATATCCTTAAAAATAATAAATTGTGTCACTCAACCTCATCCCCTTGAGCAGCTCCATTAAATACAATCAGAAGCTGTTGACAGGGATTCAATAAGTGGTATCTGAAATTAAGCCATGTAGCCAGCCTTAGCAAAGGCTTAACAAGGGTTTGAGTTGTACATTTTCCAATTTGGGTACGAATGTTGTCATGGGAAAGGATTAATGTCCTGCCATTTTCTGTCCTTGTTACAATCTTTTTTTTTTTTTTTTCCAAAGAATGTCATATCAGAATTTTAATGCCTTGTATAATCTGTGAATTATATCATTGTGCTCTACTGCTTTGACCTTTTCTACATACTCTAATTTGATAGAGTAGCCATTCCAGTGCTCTCTTTTTTAACTGCTTTATTATCCCACAGGGAATGTGCAGTCTGGGCAGACATTCAGAATGCACTCCACTCTCATTTTGACGTCGACTGTCTGCCTTTTCATTGCTTTACAGGGCTGTTACTCAGGCTTCATATTCATTAATTGGTACCTAAAAGGGAAGTAGGCTTATCAAGGAATGTTATAAAGAGAGGAGCTTGGAAGGAACGACGTGTACCAGAATACTGAGAAGTCAAAGTAGAGTTGCATAACATATTTCTGAGAGTAGTGTAACTATACGTGTTCCCAGATGACACAGAATTAATTTGCTCTATGACAAAGGTGATATCAAAGTGGAAAAAGAAATAATTTTCCCCAGTTCTCATTATGCTCTGGAGAGAGTACACTTGTGGCCTTAGTGCCATAATGATGGCAAAAGGTATGATGAATGGGAGATAGCACCTGCCTGCATTTGGGAAGAGTACAGGAATAATGTTCCAGTGTTAGCAGTGCCACATCTGTGGTTGAACGAGACCAAAGTATTACAACTGTAGTAAAAGTTGTTTACTTTCACAATTTTCTTTTGAAGGCTCATGAGGGCAGTGAGTGATTTCACCTTCTCTGATACCCTAACAGAGTTTTGCCAGTCTGCTGTGCAAATGGTTGTTCTTTGGTGTGTGTCAGAAGTGCTTTAGGTGTAATTTGATGTCCTATTTTGTCAAACTTGCTCTGGCTTATTTATTGAATAACTTTTTCATGAGCTTGTGTACTTAATGTACTCTTTGAGAAAAATAATAGAATTTGCTATGACTGAAAGGTGGTTTAAAAAGAATAATCAGGGCTAAGGAGAAACTACTTTTGTGTAGCTAAGAGAGTTCTGAGCACAGCTTACTTGAGATGTTCTTTTAAATGTTTATCAGAGGAGGTGCCTCTCACTGTACTTTGATCACTTAAAACTCATGAAACTTGAACTAAGTTTTAAGTTACAAGAAGAAGTATGTATATGTTATTGACATTAAACCAAGATATTTCAAAATTTGGGAATGTATTTCCGACTCCTCACCCTGCTTTGAAGCAGCAAATATTTTTAATAGGAACAGAAGTATTCATAATACAGAGCAACATCTCCCTTTCACATCCATTGCTGAGTAACTTTAGAAAAGTTTCAGCCTCTAGGCTTTGCCACTGACCAAATGCTGACACTGTAAGGGCTGATTGTTGTCTCTGGGGCAGCAGCCTTGGCTCTGAGCTGGAGCACCTACAAAAAGCATCCTGTTCAAAGGAAGCTGAAAGGCAGTGCAGGAACCAGGCCCAGGGCTGAGCTCCACACGCGTTGTGCCCAAACTGCTGCAGCCCTGGATGCTGTGAGCTGGCTTTGTGAGAATTGCTCAGCCTTCAGTCACTCTTTGGTGCTCTGATTCACTCTGAACACAGATAAGAATCCCTGTGTTCCTTAGGGTTGATGGTTACAAACACGGAAGGTTTGAAAAAAACGACAGCCCACTTTGATGGATGCATAAAAACTTCCCCTGCAGTCACTGTGACTCTTCCCATTGATTTGGCCCAGAGTTTTGTTCAGCAGTGTGGTTTGCAGACACCAAACCAGGGGGAAGGAAGGCTTGGTTTGTTACTTGCAACTAGAAAACAAAAAATATATGCCGTGACTAAGAAGACATCTTACATCCTTCTTTCATCTTTTTATCTCTCATTCACTTCTTAGTATTCATGTCAAAAAAAAAAAAAAATTTAGGAGCTTCTGTATCTGATTTCAGTTTATTATTTTTTAAATGTATTCCCTCCCTTTATTGCTATTCATTTTCCTCATCTTTTGTAGATTTGCTAACCAATCGGTGGCTCTCTCAAAACTTCTGTAGAAGATTGTCTTTTACTATAATATACTATAATCACCCATCCTAGTGATACACTGCAGAAGGCACAATAGCTCCAAAAACAGACAGACAATTGGTGCTTATTTTCAGCCAATTTTCATTTATGTGATTTTTCTCTCTCTCTCTTCTTTTTTTTTTTTTTTCCCCTCTCCTCTCCTTTCAAATGCCCGTGAGTAACTGCTTGACTCTTTGAAGGTCTCTCTGATGTGACTCTGCCTGAGGAAGATGACTCATTGTTCTGACCTTCAGCTCTCTCTCCTCATTTTGATGAGGCCAGCTTTCCATTTTGTAAAACAGAAAGCTGTTTTCACTTGCAAAATCATTTCATTGTGCCAGTCAAATTGCACAAGTCATAGCAGGATGAATCTCTGATTTCCCATGAAGGCTGTGGGTACATTTAAAGAATCTTGCTTTGTCTGCTCATGTATTGCGTTTCTCTCATTTGTTTTTGAGAACCAACTCAAAACATTTGCAAAACAAATCCTCTCTTTGTTTTAGTTTTGTGGGTTTTTTTCATTAACTGGTTGAGTAATTTTGGTGCAGATGGCTCTGAGAGAGTCCTCACTATGCATAAGCATTTCCCTTTGGTAAGAGTCAGGTGTTCTGGCAAGTAGACTTGCAAGGTTTTCTTGATTTAAAATCAAGGGAAAATTCATTTAATATTTTATAAACTGTCCTTTTCTTTGATGGAGCCTACTAGAAAGCACACAGAGGATTCTCTAAATTGCTGATGTTAAATGTGTCTCTTGTTGCACTGAAATTCTAGCAAAGGAAGGAAAGTATTTATTAGAATGATCTTCTTATGATCTTGGAGTAAATGCATCCTTCCTCATACTTTTATTTCAAGCAAAGTTTCTTAGAGACTTCTGTGCTTCCTAAAGTTTTTTATTTCCCAAAGGCCTTAGAAAAACATATTGAAGTCTCTATTGCTATTTTAAACTTTGCAGAAATAAAGAAGCAGGGTTATTTACTCTCATCCTTTTAAGCTTTCCATAATTATGGGCTTACCACTCTCCCATTAAAAAACATCCGAGTTATAAAATTTTTATGGTGACTGCCATTGCCAGTACAATGTGGGTTTTTTTGTTTTAAGTGCTAACAAATTTTGTGCTGGCTTATCAGAGCCATACCTTTGTCAGTGCACATAAAAAAATGTACTTGACTTCATTTTTGACCATCTTTATCTAGGAAACACCTGAATTATGCTGACTTGTTTGAGCAGACTTCAGGTATTTTTCCATATGGGGAAAAGAGGAAAAAAGAGCAAAAGCATCTGATTTGCAAGAACCAATACTCTGGCCTGTGATGTGACTCCAGGCCAGAATAGCACCAATAATAAGTCTGTTCTATTTGAGGATTTTAATAAGACTCTGATTTTGTGCAGTGTCCATGTAAAGCTGTATATTTTACTTCTTTATTATTATTATTATTTTTTTTTTGTGGGAAGCAGAGTATTGATTGGGTGATGTTCAGATGACAAAAATCCAGACCTGGTTCAAGGGGAGGGGTAATGAGGAATTAAGCTTTTCCTCAGAGAGGATTCCAGTAACTGTGTGTGTTGAGTTGGTGCCATCTCAGTGTGCACACCCCATTTCCTGTGGATTGTCTCAGCCTGGGCACTGGCTTTACATGGCCAGGCTTTCTCCTGGAGATCTCTTTCCCTGGGAGGGACCTCTCCCCTTCTCTCTCCTCCCCTCTCTACCTCTCTCCTCCTTTGATTCAGGAATGCTGAGTTTTTCATTAGGGTGTAGTTCTGAAAAGAGACAAACGTAATTAGTAAATTTTATTTTATGAAGTAATTTTTACTGTTCTTTTTGATTGTTTACAAAATCTCCAATACTGACTTGTTTTCGTTGTTATTTTCTTTCTTTGCCCTCCTCATGGGGAGCAGTTTATAGTGCATTTTATTAGCTGTATGATAGGCAATAAATACAAATTCAGATACCATTCTTCATCATAGACACAGTATTCCACTATTTCAAGTTTATGAAGCTAGTTTTAAACTGACTTTTTTTGTTTTTATACTTATATTGCCCTAATTTATAGTTGTCCTGAGAGCTATGGAGTAGGCACCTAGAATGATGAAACTGTTAAACATTTTCAGACAGTTCTTCTCATAAGCTTGGTTTGAATTGTTGGCCCATGTTCCTGATGGAAACAATCCTGCTGTTATTTGAGTGCAGTTCATAAAGTTTGGGGGAAAACTCTGGAAGATTGTAAGAAACAGAAAATGCATCAGTTGTTCTGTGCATATGTTTTCTCCAACAAATTTGAAGGCCCAAGTTTTCATCCCAGAACAAAAATCAGAATGCTAATTAATGAAGGAGGAATTAAGTTACAGAGAAATACAAAGTCACTAACATAATAAATAACAATTCAAGTAATTTATTAGAGATACCTCTGAAACTGGGCTAAAGGTGCATCTTGATAAGGTTTTTAGAAGAATGTGTTATTTGTATAGAAAAAATCCATAACAGAAGGGTTCTCTGTCTTTTATGCCTCTTCAGCATTGATTGCTTTAATTCTCATTGTCTATAGCATTTTTGGATTCCTTAACTTTTTAAAAAGCAGCTGTGTGAGGAACTCATTTTAGATGAGTTTCTAGTTTAAAAACAATGCTGTTTTATGCTTTAATAACTGTTGGCAGTAATTTATTTGTTATTTGCACATAGACCCTCTGGATTTGGTAGTTTATGAATGTTTTAAAAGTTAAATGGATCGATTTTATCTTCTTTTTTTTTTCATAATTTTAATGAGATGATATGAACTCCCTCCCATCTACGGACCATAATCTTCCCACATGCTGGGTTTTCCTCTGTTTTCTCAGTTCAGGAATATAAATCCAGATGCTACCATAGACCATATAATTAAAACCTGACTTAATGATCATTGCTTTTCAGACCCAGATGACAGGACATTAAGAGAAGATGAATAATCTTTCTGCTTTCTATCTTTCAAGTCCTTCCTTCCCCTTCAAACCCTTCAGCTGGTGACACTGTTTGAACAACAGTTGCCACCTCCCAGGAGGAGATTGTAGCTGCCCTGTTTTCTCTGCCAGTAATGGCTCTGTACCTGTATCCTTGTCTAGTTTGGTACCAGGGAAGGCATCAGCTGTGCAACCTCTCTTCCCTTCTCTAGTATTCTCTCTCTTGTGATTTGGACTGTTAAACAAAATGCTGTGTTTAGTGCCCTACCCCTTTTGAGCTCTGAAGAAAAACATCTTTGCATTCCTGGAGTGGATTTTACTGGTTAGATCTCAAACTATCCCATTTCCACAGCATCTCTGGCGTGGATTCCTGAGGAGCTAAGACATGTGTGGTTGCACTGTGTGTTCTGTTCTCCCAAAGCTTCTAAACCTGTCAGAAGTCTTGATGGCATTTAATCCCTGTTTTGTGCATCTCAGTCTGTGTGAACATCAGCATTCTGGGGCTATACTTTTACAGGGCAGTCAGAAAGTCAGCAGCACCTCCCCTTGGAGACTGGGTGAGCCTTGCAGCAAAATCAGACCTTTCCTGTTGGAGTTCCTACCTGAACTAATCCTGAGCTGAATCCTTGCCTCTTCCTAAAGATACCCTCCCTTGAGCAGCTGTTAAGCACAAGGGCTGTGGGACTGTCTTGTCTTTCTTTCTTTTGTCCAAATTATCTCAGGGAAGAGGATGTGGTTGGGATTTAGTTATAGTCCAACAACAGTCTTGGGTAGAACTCCTGGTGCCTGGATATCTCATTAGGTGATTCTCACCTGTCACAGTATATTTGCCTCTAATGTTTCCTCACTTCTGGAATGGAAGACCATCTCTGATTGCCATTCTTTTTGGTTGGAACAAGGCTTCAATCTTAAAGGCATGTAAGGAAAGTGTTTGTGAAGGTAAAGAAAGACTGTTGGAAAATCTTGGGGTGTTTTTGCATCTTATGTCATGACAACTTCATGAAAACTGCTTATCTGACAACCAGATTATTTTTTCTAATAGACAAAAACCTCGATAAGAATCTAAAAACCTGTGCAAAGTGGATGGACCCTCTCTCTGGTGTCCTACTGTATTGAGGTTTCTGTGCAAAAGCTTTTACCCAGATCCCCAGAAACTTGTACAAAATATTGGGTACAGAGCTCTCATATTTTCCTGGCAAATTACTGTCTGTCTAAATTTTATTTTTTTTTTTTTTTTTTTGTAATGAATATATATTTTTCATTCTTCCTGCTGTGAAACTAACCCTACTTAAAACGTGTAGGAAAGGAGGAGAATCGTAGCAGATGGCAGATAATTTTGAAGATAATAAAGTCCCTTTGATTTCTCTTGGATTATTTAGCCATCTCTGTGTTCTATTTGGATTTAGGGCAACTATTTGTGCTTTGTTAAATAATTGCTTGATCACAGCCCAGAGATGTAACTTTTAATGTTTCCTTTGGTGCAATTACACCAAATGAGGTGAAATGGAGGTCACTTCTTTTACATGACAGCTGAGGGGTAAAAAAAGCCCCATTTTTTTTGACAGTAGTTATTGTAAACTGCTGATTTCATGGAAGAATGTTGGAAGTTTTTTTAACCTGAGTATGCAAAATAAATTACAAAATGTTTGCATCTAATGCACTACCATGTTCCTGGTCTCAGTATTGACCCATAACAGATGTCAGCTATGGTTACACAGTTATTTTTAGGATTAATATTGCTGCTGGGCCTGTAATAAGTTTTGTGTCTGGCAACATTTGTGGGGGAAAAAAAATTAACATTTTTTGTTTTGTACCTGATGACTTCATAATTTTGGGGGTTCCAAGCAGTAGTGCTGGTTGTTGATCTTAAACCATTTTCTTTCAAAAGAATTGTAAAATAACTAAAATACAATAATCCCTGTGATTTTGATTCATGCACATTTGCCAGGGTAAGGAGAGCCATTGCAAAGGGAGAGAGTCCAGTTTCCAGTGAAGTTTGTTTGCGAGCTACCTCTGCTCTTTTGTAAAAGGTATCCCAAAAAGAAGGATGACTTTTGGGGAGTGTCTGTACCTTCTCAAGGTGCTGTCCTAGCACAGGGAGATCTGGGTGCAGTGTGTGACTTTGGGAAGGTTTGGGTGTGGTGTAACCTGTTTTGGATCACAGTCTGACCTCACCTATCAAGCTTTTTGCCTTTTGCAGGAGTGCAGAGTCTCCTAAATAGCAGAACTGTTTGCAGAATGCCTAATGTGTTTGAGCAGTGCCTTACCCGATGGGCTAATAGCCACGTTAACATCTGCAACATAATAAAAGCAGTGTCATAAGTCAAATGGCAAACCATTAGAAGATATGACTTATATGGATGAAACAATTTTCTCCTGTGTAATTGAAATTCAGGCTCTATAAAGTCAGAAGCAATACACCCTCTTTGCAGGGCTGTAGTATCACCATTATTGCCATTCTTATAATTTGAATTAATCATATGCTTCCTAACTTGCAGTTTAGTTCTTGCTCAGGCTCTTAAAATGCCTTTTTCTTCTCTGAGCAGAGACAGTGGAGAACAGTTTTGAGGGTAGAACAGAAATTCTTTTGGAGTGAGTTGCAATTTGGTTTCTGGGACATTTGCTTCCAGTTCCTTTTGAAAATCCTTTTAAGTTTTTTGCGTGTCTGCCATGAATCTGATGTAAGGGAAACAATCCTTTCTATTCAGAATAATTCATTACTACTTTGGGGAGTCATACTGAAAAAATCCTGTTTTCTTCCCATCTTAAAAAGAACTGGTTGTAATTGTGGGAACCATCAATTGCTCAATTGCTATTCTGATGGGGCCACAGAAATATCTCATGGATATTTATTCAGATAGCTATGAATGTTGAATTTATTGGAAAAATAAACCAAGAGAGATGTCAGGGGCTTACTCTTAACATTGGTTTTATTTGATGTGAAGTCTCCTGGAGGAGCTGAGTGTAAATAATCAAATTCCAGCGATGCCAAACTCCTCCCTCTGTAAAAGAGACACAGCACTGAGCTCACATCTGGTAGCAGTACACTTGCAAGAAAAGTACTTTATGGGCTGAGACCTTCACTATTGGCTGTGTGGGAAGAAATTAGTAATTTAAAATGCTTTAGCTTTTTGGCTGTTGACAATCAGAGTGCTGGATATGGAGAACTACATTTTCCCTCCTGTCAGATAGAGTTGGGTCTTGTCATGGTTCTGTAGAGACAGGGACTGTGTTCCCTGTGGATTTACCAGATGAGAAGGGCTCTGAAATTTATGCACAGCACTCTGCTGCAGCCTTTGTCCAAAGTCCTGCTCTGGTTATATGAGGAGTCCTGTTCCTGTTTGGATTTATGAACCCTATACTCACCTGCACCTCTTGTCAGAAGTTATGCTTTGAAGACTCCTTTTGGGAAAGTTTGATAAGTAGAAAACACCTGGCCCCCATCCCGAGTTCTAAGCACCAAAATCCCATGAGTTGTTTGTGTAATGAACATTTTGAGTTAAACACGTTCCTTTTTCCCCCATTTTGAAAGTATTTTGTTAGGAAACAGTCATGGGAAAGGTGTGCAGTGCCATGCACATAATGTATTTGCCATGATGGCATGCTGTTCTCCTTCTTGAAGTAATGAGTTATTCATGAATTTGGTGCACAACTGAACATGGATTTTTTTTTTTTTTCTTCCTTTTCCTCTAAGTAGCAGGGTTAATTTGCACTGTTTTAAACCACTGCTTAAATTACCAACATTTGGTGGGAGTGATGTAACAAGAGTTTGAAGATGATGAAATCAACCCTCCTGAATATTCTGGCTTATTGTGAGGACTTTAAAATTGCTTATATCTTCTATATTCTTTCTTTTTTTTTTGTTTCTGTTCTGTTCTAAAGCCTCTGAGAGAGGCTCAGGAAAAAAAATCTGTTGGCTCACTTAAGCTTATTGATTTCCCCTACTTTAAAAGTAGTTTTGGTTTGGGATTTCAGAGTTTGTAGTGGGCTGTTTGTTTGTTTGTTTGTTTGTGGGTGGGTGGGTTTCACTCCTTGTTGTTTTTATTTTCTTTAATAGTACAAATTCAGAGGAACTAAAAAAACCCCAAAAACCCCCAGAATCCTACTTGTCACTTTTGGGACCAGATGTTCACAGGAGTTCCAAAGTACTTAATACATTTTCTCTAGGAAATTCTTTTTATTTCAGATGGTCCACACTGACATTCATAGGTGAGGATTTACTTTCAATCATTGATATCCTGGTGAATTCTAAGGTGTGGTAAATGTGGAATCTTGGGTCTCCATAGCTGTTGCCCTATAATAAATAAGATACATATCCCAAAATCTTACAGTGTACTGAGCAGCTGTGGTGTGTGCAGAGATTTGCAAAGTGCAGCAACAGCACCAAAGTGAATTAAAGATGATTAATTTTAAGTAAGTTTTACATGGTTGCATTGATTAGTTTCATTCACCTTAATCACAGGGGAAAAAAACAACAAAAACACCGCCAACCATTATTGCTTAATTGCAATAAATGAATATTTATTTAACTTTTACTGAGAATGTCTGATGTTCAGTCCAGAAAAAATGTCTACCAAGAGATCAGTCAAATGCAGACTGGACACCAAGAAAATAAATTGATATTGGAGAACAGGACAGCAGGAGTTCTACTTTTTCTGGCTCTCTAGGTTTAATCTATAAAATTATAGCTTTCTGCATTAATTAGGCTGCTGTCTAGAGCTGTGTCATGAAATTTGCAGAGCAATTGAAGTTAATGAGTTTTCTCACAAATGCAGCTGTGTCCTCCCTCACTGCCATTGGTACAGTGCAGCCACGAGCAGGCACTGGAATCAGGGAATTACTTATTTTCTAGTGAAGGAGAAATGGCAAGTGCTTACATATAAAGTATGTGATATATGTGTACAAATATATGTGTGTACATATATTTATATGTAAACCGAAAAGGTTATTTTTTAATATGTATAAAACAATGTATCTATATATTTAAAGCATTTTCCAGTACTAATTTATATATAACTGTGAACTCCTGCAGAGCGAATCAGAGAAAGGGACATTTCACTCATTCAGTAGCTGCACTCAACTAATAAAGCAATCTTGAAGGTCAATAATGGGATTATGTAGATCCTGATTTTGCCTTCTGGCCTCATCACTACTGTCCTCTCGTTAAAACCACAGAGCTTGTACTGAAATACAAAAACTGCCTTAGCAAAATGTTTCAGAAGATACCACAATTTCATTGTGACTTTTCAAGCCCACTTCTAATGATAGCGTGCAAAATGAAACGTGAATGTCTTTTTCAGCACAGGACTCTACAATTTCAAGGAAAAGGATATGTCACATGGTTAGTGTTAAAAACACAAGTTATTTCTATAATGAGTGATGGGAAGAACAAGGATCTCACTTAAATATCATAAGCACTTTAAGAACCATGTGAATTCATTACAATTCTGTTATCTTGGCCTATTCATTGGAAAACAAATAATAGGACAAAAAAACCCAACAAAAACGAAATGAAATTTCATATGAAACAAAGGACAGGAAGATTCCTTGAGAAGCTCAGAAAGAGAGATTTGCTGAATTCAAGTATAATTCTAGAACCTGCAATTGAAAGGGAAGAACACAGGTTTAATTATGGGATTAGTTGTGTCTGATAGTAGTGCACTTTAGAATATATCAGCATATGACAAAAATACCTTGTAGTACTTGAAAAAGAGAAAGAATAGTAATTAAACTGATTCTGGATTTTAAGAGGGAAAGAAGTAGGGGTTTTTTTGTGGAAGGGAGGCTACAAAACATAGTTTAGGAAAGCTCAGCTAAATGATTTTATAATTTTATAACATTTTAAATGTTACAGGTAATGTCTTTTCAAGTTAGTGTTTCCAGCCTAATGCAGATAATAGGATAATGAGGCATTTATGGAGATTATATTTTACAAGTTACAAATGTACTGCTTTCCAGCCAGCAAGATTGCACACAAAACCAGAGAGGTCATTCAGGAAACCATTAGAGATGTTCATAGTGCAGAAGAGAATAAATTGAACTTTGCTGGGTTTAATAGCTTTTCCATGTGTCCTAAATACTTCTTATGTCCTTTTTAAAACCCTCCCTTCCCTAGTGCAGCTGTACTGTGGGTTTAAAGTGCGTTCATCTCCTCCAACCCAAGGATTTAAATTTCACAATTTTTGACTCCTCCTTAGGTCCTTGGGAAAGGTGGGGTTCCTTGCCTTTCCCAGTCAGCTGCAAAGGGGCAGGCACTTTGCCAGGTGAGATTTTTACCATCAGCTGCTGCCTTAGATAACCTGTAACCTGTGTAACCTGGCTCAAAGTCCTTCCTGTGGGGGAGCCCCAGCTCCTGGCACAGGCTCACCTGTCCTTCTGGCTTGTTTACTTAGCTCTGCAATCTCGTGATGCATTTTTAATTACCCAGCAGAAAGTTACTGACTGCCAGAAAACTGAATTTCTTTCAGAAAAATCAAGTTGTCAGAGTTAGGAAAGTTTGTCAGTACTCTTGCTCGGTAGGCTGGAGAAATGAAGTGGATGTAGGGTGTAAAAAGAGGTGCAAAATATCCTGATGTGCAAAGGCTGGACTCTCCACTGGCTTTGAATCTGGTCATATATGAAAATTATGGAGATAAAGGAATGTGGCACAGAAGGAAAAATGGAGAAGAGATGAGGAAATTAAGAAGAGCAAGCATCAGAGAAGAATAGCAAGACCATGTTCTGCACCAAAGTGGGATCTGTTTGAGGAGGGTGTGGGTAACCATGGGGATCTCTTGTGGGATTGTCAGGGCAGGACTCAGAGCAGAGTTGGAGCAGACCCAATGCAATATTCTTCTGATCATGTATCAATGAATTAATCATTACTCTGTGTTGTTTGATGTCCCAATGAAATGCATCATTACATTGCACCATCTGAATTTTTTACAGAGCAATACATCACTGGTGAGGTAGAACCCTAATGATAAAGTAGCATGCAGCCAGGCTTCATTATGTTAAATTAACTAAAACAAGATTCTTTAGGCTGATAAATATATTATGAGAGCCATCTCAGCTGGGAGACTGAGAGATAGAAGACTGGTGGACTTGCATGTGTCAGAGTGTAACAGGAGAGCAAGCAGCACAATTTGGGGTGGTTTGGATGTGAAGTATCTGCCTAACGTGGCTGTGGAAATAATTGGGTGAAGCAGCACTTCAATCATGAAACTTGTCACTCTGTAATTACCTCTTGAGTTGAGCATTATCATGCTGGTCTGTCAAATAAAAATGTGGAATGGTAACTGAGAATGCATATTTGAAAATGTCAGTATTTCTCATTTTACAGACAAGATCATTAAGAAGGGAGAGGGCTCTGAAGGTGCAGCCTCCTGTATTTGCAAGAACACAGATGACAATTTAGTCACGGAGGAAAGAGAAATTTAGTAAATTGCATTCAACCAGAATATAATATATTTACTTCCCTCTCATATCACCTCTGCTGAAAGTGGCTCCATACACATTCAAACATGATCTGATTGATATGGAAAATAAATCATGTCCGTGTGCCTGTAAGTTTGCTACATTTTAAAATAATAACAGGAATTCTGACATTTCTAGCATTAAAGCTATAACTCCATCTGTCACTGAGTTAAGAAAAATCTCAGGTGGTACTTTTTAAAAGTAACAAATTGAAACTGCTGCTGGTGGAAGGAAATTCAGAACGTGACAAACAAGTACCTTTAGTCACCTATCTATAGAGAAGTGATTGTTTATCTAAATATACAAGACAAAAATTTTCCCATTAAAACAATGTTTTAGTAACACGTAGTTATTCACAGGAGAGGTGGTTTTAACTTTTATGGGAAATAATGATTTTGTTTTTCATGTCAATTTTTGACGTGACAAAACAGAAGATGCTTGATTTAATCAGACAAAATACAAACAAGTCACTTGTTCCTACTTCAAAAATATATTATAAAGAATTGAAATTTGAAATAAAAAAGAATAACATTTTCCCTTTTAATAATCCTTTGGAGTAAGGAAGAATTTTTCATCAAGCCTAAACAAAAGTAATAATAAAATTTTACTTGCATAGCCTGTTGGAGAACCATTTGGAAAGTCAGTAGTCGATGTACAACTCACTATGTGAAAATGTTGGAAGCCTGGCCCTTTAACATTTCCTGAATTGTGGGCTACAAACTTTACAAAAGAATTGATGCAGTGGTGTTTTGTGTGGAACCACCATAGGAGGATTCAATTCTCAGTGCATTTTTGTTGGGTGGGTTGGAAAATCATCTCTAATCTGCTTATTTGAAAATTTCTCAAATAGTCTTTTGTGGCATTTAGAGATTTAAAACTTGGTCTGTATTCTTCATAAAATATTGGACAGCAAGGTAGTAGTATCAAACAAAATGCATCACTTTGAGGCAGTATCTTCCTTCTTTTCCTAAATTTAAATTTGAATATTAATATGGTTTGCAGAAAGTAGTTAACTAAAAAAAAATCAAATCTAATTTAAAAATTCATGGGCTGCATAAGTAAAAGGATTTGTGGAATATAGTTAAACATTCAAACCTAATTAAAAATACCTTACTACATTAAAAATGAGGGAACTCTCTTCATGATAACCATACTCTTGCAAATAAATTAGTTTTTTCATTAAGACTATTTGTTTAATGTTCTCCATTAGGCTAATGAAATGCTGAGAGATAATTTGGGATACATAGTTCTGTAAATTTTTCTTTTAGCCTAATCCTGTGTGTTTTAAGTCCTCCACTGATTATTTTTTGAGTGGGTTACAAGGCTTATATCCACTGAAAAGCTGCACAAGAGATGCCCTGAATCAACTGTATAAATATACGTTTGAAATTTGTTAGTTTGTTTGAAGTTCTGTTAAAAAAAAAAAAAAAAAGTCTAACCAAAGACTGTTGGTATTTATTTATTTATATTTATACATATTCAAGCAAATGAAGCTGTCATCAGGACTGTTGAGCAAAGTGTGTGTCCATGTGTTGTGTGTGTACACAATATGTGTAACTATTTAAAAAATGAGTATTTGCCATGTCCTGGTGTTCCTCTTACTCAGTGAGAACAGCAAGGTTACAGGTTGATGGAGAGGATCACACTTGAAATCTGGTTCCATGGATACCTGGACAATTTAGCTCCTTTAAAATCTTTTCTAGTCCTTCTACGCCCATTTGTTTTCAACAGGACCCAGAAAGTTCAAGCAGAGATAAGTATTTCTTTTTGATTGGCATAGGTAGGATTTATGGTAAAGAAATCCTGGTAGCACATCCATCTCTTACCCTCATCATCTTTTAATGAAAAAAAACCAACAAAATTCAGCCCTGAAGAGCTGAATCCAGGATAAATCTTTGACCAGTCATCATAATATTCTTTTATTTCTCATGAGGAAGCAGATGCACAAAGCCCTGTACAGTCAAAGGTCTGTAATGTTTTAGCTATCCACATTAAATTGGGGTTGTTAGGCAACAGTTTAATTACAAATATGTAAGCTATTATTTGAACTACCAAGAAAATAAGCATTAGAAGCATTAGACTGTTCTGTGTGATGATGAGCTATGCAAGCTCTTGCTTAGGTGGTCAATACTGAGCTGGAAAAGGCAGCCAGGGAATAGTTTTCACCCTTTCTTACCCTCTTCCCATCACTTATTGATATTATAATTTTCATAAAATAAAAATATTTGGTGCCCCCAAAGAAGAGCCTGGGCACTGGTTAAATAGAACAAACAACAGCAAATCCTATTAAAAAAAAAAAAATCCACATTTCTGGTATTACAGAACATATCTAGCACATTAAAAAATATATTGTTTGTATGCAGTAGATTGTCTGAATACAAGCAGTTTAAAAATGTGCATATCAAACTATCACCAGAACAGAACTTTATAGCATTTGGTGTTCTGTAGCATCATCCCTCTTCATTTGCTTTGCATCTGAAGGATGAAATGTGAGCATGTGTGAAGAGCCTCAAGGGCTTTGTCTCTGGATGTGATGTGTACACACAGACACACATGGAAAAAGAGCCAGAGTGTGCTGTGGAGAGGAGCATTTGAGCTTAAAGTGCATCACTGGATTTTTTTTTCAATGCCATTTTGCCCCTTCACTTAATTTCTTTCTCTTCTCTCTGGAATCTCATCAAGAAACTAATTGAGAGCATAAAGGAGCATTGGCTTAGAGTACCTTTCATAGAGCTATTTTAATCAATCTTCAGTAGTGTATATGGATTCATAGAAGACCTTCAATTAACTTGCACATTAACACTGGTTAAGCAATTTTAGATCCTTAACTTATCAGGAATGTTGTATGCAAGGGATTCGAAAAGCTGAGCAGAGTTTGTCATCAAACACATTTCATCACCGTGCACTTATTATGCTGGTCACCACCCAGGAAAGGAAACAAATGAACTGAGAATAGCATTTTTCTGAGATTTGCCATTCTTTAAGCATTAATGTTATCTGCATATTGCTGTTTCACAAGTTTAAGCAGGTTTTCTGAAGGCAGAAGTGCTTCTGTTCCTGTTGAGCTCGTTCAGAGTTGAGGCTATTCTCTGTGTAAAGAAGCCAGCCTCGTTTAGTTCTGTAGTGGTTTGTAACATTTGAATCTCTCTTGATGTGTGTGATAAATGCCAATCACTCACTTTTAGAAATTTATGAGAATTTAATAAAGAATAAAATTGGTTACAAAAAGAAAATTAATACAAATAAAAGTTTAAAAAGTTTTCAGAGACAGGACAAATAAAGAGATAATAAAGGCAAAGAAGGTAGTCTAGACCACCGTCCTTCCTCCTTCCCAGACCCATGCTGGTCAGGAGAAAGGCCCCTTTCGGTAGAACTCTTTCTCTTTTTGAGGGCTCAAACTTCATAATTATGCATGCTTTATCTAAGACAAACTTGTTTTCTAAGAGTCCTTTGCTAAGCTCTCCTGGCGACAGGAGAGTCCTGTGGGTTTTGAGAGATATGCATCTTTTCCGTCTGAAGAATCCGAAGGGGGTTTTCTTTTCTGTTGTAAATCTTAATCTCTGTGAAATATTCTCTTGAGCAGCTTCTCTTTCCCTTGAGCTAAAGAAAATATCTTACACACAAATTTTTACTAAAACTTAATGTTAAAAACTACATTTGCTATTTTATTCAAATGTTAATGTTGCATAACTTTTCTGACTAGCGTATTACATATAGTAAATATCTGCGTAGAGCCACACACACAATATATGCTTTTTTTCACCATGTGGCACATTATCACGTCTCTTAGCAGTAGCAGTTGTGAGGAAACCTCATTTCTGACCTGGTGCTTGGCTGGCCACTTGCCAGAGCTGCCAAAGCCAGTGGAACAGCTGGCACAGAACTCCTCACTGGCTGTCCCGGGAGCAGGAGCTGCTCCCCACACCTGCACACGGAGTGCCTGATGCTGCTCAGCCCAGTTTTTTCAGCAGTTACTCCTTGTACTGATTCTAGGGAGTAAAAAACCCCTGTTTTTCCAGCAGTTAACTGGCGAGATTAAGTGGATTGATTCAGCTTTTAAGCCTTTATTTTAAAGCGATGTCCATCTCAAAAATTCTACTAGAACAAAACTGAGTTATTTTTTTTTTTTTTTTGCTTTCATACTTTTTAAAATCACTTTATGGAAAATATTTTTGTGTCTAATGTTTATTTCTAAGGCCTCATGTGTAGTAGGAGCTTACTATGGTATAGATAGAAAAATTCATAGCACCCAGTAGCCTTCACCATGAGGGACCTGGATTATTTTACAATGTTTTAGCCTTTTGTTCCCATGTTCTGTTTTCAGAAACAATGTAAATCCAAATCCCCGTGAATGAAAAGTATTTTACTGAGCTAAATAGGAGCTAACACTTCTTATTCAAAAGTGCCTACAGCATTTTAACCTGTAGTGCATTAATTTCTCAAAATTACTTTGTGTCCAGTCAGAAATGATTACAACAAACCTTTTCCCTAATCAGAAAGATAACAGTGAGTTTCAAATCCAGTTATTCTGTTATCTGCTCAAAATTTCTGATGCCTGGCTGACATTGCCATCGTCATGCCAGGTCCACAAGGATACTTGTTGGTGTTGCTGACCTTGCAGCAATGGAAGAGAGCTCTCTGCTGCTTCAGGGGCCTGGCAAAGGTCTTCATTTAATGCTCACTGGTGACCCTCAGTCAAAGGGTCATTCAAAACCCTTTTGAATGAGGCACCATTTGAATAATGGCTCATTCAAAACCCTGCTGGTTTTGAAACTAAGACGTCTGTGAGTGGGTATGATCAGGTCCTCTCAAGTGAAGTGTGTTAGACGTGGATTTTGACCCTGATATTGGGACAAATCTTTGCATTGGATTTACTGGAGGGATTGTGTGATGCAAAAGCTCTTGAAATGAAGACCAATAAACGTTATTGGCGTTTATAAATGTGTGAGGAAACTGCCCAGCATCACAAAGCACGGGCTGGGGGTGTATGAGATTTATTCTCCCACTATGCTCTCTGCAGAACTCAGGAAATATGATCTTGATAAAGTCTCTGCACTGCTTTACTGATGGTCTTCAGTCAAGCTTTGTCACCTGGTGAACCCTGAACAAAACTGAACCCTGTTATCCCTGCCACACGTGTAACTCCAGGAAGTTTGGAAACTGGTTGCAATTACCAGATACATGATGGCAATTAAAGGGGTGCATTGTTAACGTGCAGATGTGCATAATGTGCTAGAGACTAATTAAAGATGTGAGCACACAGATCACTAGGAATTGCCCAGGAATAGAAGTTACTTGAAATAAGGTAATTAAGTTAATCTTCTGATAGTGGGGTTTTGCATTAAGTGCATGTACTAAATATGAAAGTAAGGAACTTAAGAGGTAATTAAAAGTAATTCAGGCATTAAATTAACCTTCTAGCTATATGAAGTGGTAGTAATTACAGACATCAAAATTAGAATCATATTGTAATCAGATTAACTACAGTGTAATTAATGTACCTACATCACAACCTATCTACAAAAGTCAAATACAAGGCGTTGGTTTCCCAGCAAACATTGGTGCTTCAGCTGGACCGCAAGTCTCAAAACTGGGAGCAGGCACCAGTACCCCAAATCCAAACAGGGCTGCCTATGCTGGGGATATGTACCTTTTTGAAGAGCTGCACCCTGAAGTTTCTAGGAAGGCTACTGAAATTCTCCCCAGGTTTTACCATCCCTGTGCTGTGGATGAGCTTTGCAGGCTCGCTGGCAGAGCAGGAGTTACAGCTCTGTGGAGGCAGGCAGAGCCTCTACTCTTGCTTTCTGCAATTAGGCTTCTCAACATCCCTCTCAGGAAAGTGCTGCTGGATCATTAAGGCTAATTGCTGGCGGACACCTGATTCCCTCTGAGGCCAAGGAGAGGAGCTGGGCTGAGGGGAGGGCTGTGATGGCTGAGCAGGAGCGCCTACCAGGCAGGTGGATGCACTTTTAATCATTTCTACAATTGACTTACAGCTACAGGAAACTTGACCTTTTCTTTGATTAGAATCTGAGCTGATGAAATTCCCCTTCTTCCCTGCAATCAGTTGCCACATGAATTAGGCCCTTAGATTTGTGTATCTACCTACCTGCCCTAGGCATGTTGTTAATGCAGCTGTGATTAAAGCAATTTATTACAAATTATTGGGTGTGAAAAAGGATCTGATACTATGAAGTAATATTTTAAAGGAGACATTCTAATAGGCACAGTCAGTGTCATGCTTTGTTTTCAATTATTTTATCTCTGGCACGAACAATAGATTACCCACTACAGGCTTTGTGTTATAGGGCATCTTGTACCTGATCTGTGAAGCAAATGGAACTAAAAAAAAAAATAAATCTGCTTGCATCTCAGTCTTAGCAGAGGCTGCATCATTTTCCAAGGCTGCAGAAGCAGATTAAAGACTCTGCAGTTTGAGTTCTATGTATTCCGTTATGCTACAGTTAAGCATAAACCATTTTTCATGTCAGGAAAGGTTTCTTGCATGCTGTTCCTCACTTCTCCGCTTTTTTCTTTGCCTTAATTTATTTCATGTGTTTCCCTAGATAATACTCAACTTTTATTTTAATAAAATAAAATTTTAATGTTGAGCATTTAGCTACATTTTTTATATGTGAGCAAGAAGCCCAGCCCTTGTCCCACCATATTCATTGCAGAGAGTTTTACTGTAAACTTGGCAAGTTCTTGGCTCGAGGCTGTTCCTGTGCAGCCAGACAGGCTGAAAGCACCAGGAGGGTGCAGGTGTACATCAGTCCTCATATCATCAGTCCTGCCTCTGAAGGCTGAATTTGTGGGTTTCAAACATTTTGAAGGGTTTGGAGGTTTCTATGGATGGGTGCAGGCACACCTTTGTTCTGCTCCCTGCAAAGGGTCAAGGATGCCTTTGTGTTTCCAGGACTTTCCTCCACGGTTTGTTATTGACTGGAGCTGGAAAGATGAGAATTGCTTTGTGTAATTACACGATTGAACTGCTGGAATTGCCTGAAGGATAGATTGTATATCACACTCATGGCATTTATTACTTTTTCATCTGAGTGGGAAAAAAAAAAAGCGGCAGAATGCTGTACAAGTCTGATCAAATCACACAACTATTCATCAGCAGTCATGAGTTAACACATAACATACACAAGACTCACTGAAACGTGTGAATTTTACCCCAAAACCTGTTTGATTACCACATTGTGGTCCATCAATGAGAAGGATACCGTCTCTTTTTGTAATTGTGGATTAAAGCTAGGGGATAATGGATAAAAGAGCAAAGAATCAGAGAAGAATGAAAATGTATTTTTGATTCAAAACCTTGGTTAATTCAGTAAAATGTGCCCCTTTAATATTTTCCAAAAGAAAGAAGTCTTTGTACTTGGGGCTGAAACTGCTTTTATGGTTTGGAAATCTGTCTACCAACATTGGAAAGCAGTTATTAAGTCTTCTCCTAAAAAGATTTTTTCATCATTCCTGTTAAATTCTTAGACATCTTTAAAACAACCTGTCTTATTATTTGTTGGCACTTCAGGGCCATTTCTTATGAATGAAAATCACATAAGCATGTGATTATTATTTTGTATGTTTTGATCATAAGGACTGATAATTTTCTTTGTTTCTCATCTGAAAAAATATATATTCTTCATATGGGGATTTTAACTTTTCAATCTTATTGGCCAGAAAAATGTAGTTGTTTAAGACCTTGAAGAAAACATAATAACTGTTCATAGTCAAAGGCTCCGTGATTTCTCACCATTTTAATCAAAAGTACAAGAAACTGTCTCCTTTATTGGAGAGCTGTGAGGAAAAAAATTGGGTCACAGGATGGTTGCAAAACTGGGCACTGCCAGAATTAGTAACACTGAAGTTCTTGCAGTGGTTGAGATGCTCCTTACGGAGCCCTGAAGCTACAGGAAAAATGTGTCACTGAGTCCAAAATATCCTCCCTCTGCATTGTGGCTGGACAAAATTGAACTGATTCTAGGGAGTCAAATGCAATCTACAGAACACTTCAAGATGTTAAACAGAAGTAGGTAACATCATTTATTTCCAAATAAACATAAGTAGTGACTTGGTCTGTCTACATTATTTTTTAGATCATCCTATTGCAACACTAGAGAAAACCTTAGTGCAGCTGTGTGCTGTAATTTGGAATGATGGGTAGTAAATTTTTGAGAAACCTGACTTTTACATGGGAAATAACACAAATGGACACTCCCAGCCATGCTTTTCTAACAAACAGCTGCTCCCACTAGGAGTTAGATTATACCTGTTTGTCCTTGGAAGCACTGGTGGGTATGGAAAAGCTGTAGAGCCAGGAGGCAAATTGTCAAGGGCTTTTAGGAAGGACATCTGAACACCTCTGTTAAAGAATTCGCAGTTGAATATTTTGAGTTGATTTCTGAATAGCAATAAAACGACGTTAGTGTTTTCTTAGTTTTAGGGACATTAAGGTCTGCAATTTTAACTTTTTTTTTCTCAAAATTGCGATAGTGTATCATGTATAATGGATTTTATAATGGATAACTTCTTTAATTATGTAAATTTCAACCAACTGATACTGTAAATCAGGTTTAAATTTTCAAAATTCAAAACACTGCCTAAGAGTTTTCACTACCATTTTAAATATAGCTGATGCAGAAAGAGTCAAGTTGTGGGAGCGTGGCCTGCACGTAACTCAAGGTGCAGAAATGGCTTTGAAGTCAGATTTGAAGCCTAAGTTGCAAATTGTCTACTCTGTGTCCTTATCAGTGTCTTCACTGCTCCAGAGCCAACAAGCCAGTGCTTCAGAGCTTTGTTTCAGGATTTGTTTTGTCTACTTGTTCTGCACAGAATCTGAAAATATGAAAGCTAAACTCTAAGGCATCAACCTCCTGGCACACTGGTCTAAAAGTGGGCAACCCCTCATCAGCCCACCTCGGTGTTGTAGCGTGTGGCGACATGGAAAAGGGGTAGAGGATCCTACAAGTCCCTTGTGGACTCACACGAGCCCCAAAATCACCAGCCATGAGGAACAATGAAGTTTATGGACAGTCTGATGCTCAGAGATGACACAGCCATTGTGGACCATGTGGAGAGGTGGAATCACGTGTCAAGGCTGCTCTGGGTCAGTTCAGTCTGGGTTATCCCTCTCGTGTCTGACTCAGGCCCCTCAGACCAAGCTGGAACATGGGGAGCTGGGGACACTCTTTGTGTGGTGTGTGAGATGGAGTTGAATAACTTCCTTTCATGTAGCACTGAGAGTAATCCTGTTCCTAAATATCATCACATGTACGTTTGGTAGGTGACCCCACTGGTACAAATAAGGCAGCAACCACTGATCACACCCAACCTTTTTCATTTTAACACTGTACCATAGGAATTAAAGCATCTCTTGACTAAGAGCTTTGGATACCACATTAGACTGCTGTCAGGTTTCTTTTCTGCTTCCCATTCCAGCGTAAGTGGCTGACTCTTGTACGGCATGACCTGATCACCAGGACAGGTCAGCCAGAATAGAACTTCAAATTGGGTTGGATGTATCTTGAATTTAATTAACTCCTGCTGTTTAGGCCGCTTAGGCCTCACTTTCTGAGCTGAATGGTTTACTCTTCTACTTTCATCTCTTCAGGATGAGGAGCTGGGTCCAAAGACCAGCGAATTGAAAGGGCTTCAGGAAACTTTGTAGCCTGTTACAATAATAATGGGGGGAGGGACTCAGAGATTTCCTTTTGAGCAGCTACGCGCCAGGTGAGAGCAGACTCGAAAGCGGAGGGCAGGACAACTGGGGTGCGCCATTCCTTCACTTTTGTTCCTGGAGCTGGAGATGAATAAGGCTGGCTTCTGCTCTCTGCTCCACATGCAGCCCAGACTTTCCAGTGGGGAGCAAAGGAATGAACTGAAATGGATTAAAAGCTTCCAGGTTAGTTAAGGTTCTCTTGACTCATCTTTGTTTAGTTCCTTACTAGAGTCACGACTCAACAAACCCGTGTAACCAGTAGAGCTTTTAAAGTCTCAAGCAGGAGAAGGTGGCCCTCCTGCCCCCAAATAAAGAGCTGTGGTGGCTCTTTCAGAGGGGCATTCATGTATGTTTGGAGGACAGTGCTTGCAGTTCACGCTCTTTGACCTCTCATTTCTGATGCTACCGGATGGGTTTGGAGCGTGACCATGGTGGCCTTTGCAAGGTGCAAGTGGCCACACTGATGGAAAGAGATGTAAGGATAAAGGCAAGTGTTTCCTTCAACACACATATGTCAAGGCTGTTGTCTTGACATAAGATATACTTCATTAATTTGCAGAGTTAAACCCACAGAAGTGGTTCCCCAGGTTCTAAGGAGCTGCTCTGTGGCTGAGGTGGCAATTCAGTGGCTCTGCAGCATCTGAGGCTTCTGATTCCTGATGAACCCCATCAATTGGGTCTGAGCAGGAACAGCCTGCTTCTCTCCATAATCCAACTCTGCTTTGGAGGCATCCCTCCAACTTTCCCACTTTGAAACCAAATTTTCAGTATCTATATTCCCAATCAAGAATAGGTACAGGTTCTTACAGAGCCTGAATATTCTGCCTCTCCCAGAGGGATTAGTCCCATGATTGACTGAGCTCATATAAAGCTGATCATTCTTTGTAAGGGATGGTGTTTCTTTACAGTGAATAAATAAATGTATCTATTTTATCTTCACAGTTATGAGAGGTAACTTCCTTTTTCATAGATCTTTTTGCATATTTTATGTGATTTTGTGGTGCCACACATTTTGTGCCACGTGTCTGTTTCTTCCTCAGTATAAATGTTTCATAATCACTTAAAAAGTACAAAAAGAATTAGTGTCTGCAGCTGAGCTCTCAAGGGCAATAATCTAATAACAAATGTGTGGATGAGAGAGAAAAAGACTTGATTATGCATTTCTAAACCATTACGACAGAGAACAACAGATAGGAAATGTTTTTAACCTATGAAGCTTAATTAAATTTTATCTTGCACTGTAAAATGCTCTGGCCATGGTCCAAGAAGGACTTCAGTACAGATGTCTCCTTGCTCAATCCCTGGTTTCTCCAGCTGATTGCATGACCCTGTGTTGAGCAGTTTGCCTTCTTAAACACATCATGGGAAGGGCTTGGAAGAGTCAAGCTGGAAGTTGAACATGACTTTTAAATGTTGTGGGAGGTTAAGAAGTTCTGAGATACTGGTCACTCAGGTCTCACCCTGTCAGCTTCAATCTACATCAGCTCCTGCCCAGCTCCCTGCTGTGTCTATGTTGTGCATTTGCATCTCAGAGCAGTGATGGGGACAGGAGCACAGAGTGGGCAGAGAGCAAAGGGCCACTGAAACCAGCTCTGCCTCCTGAAGGAAAGCCTGTGCAGGGCTTTCTCCTTGCTCTGACATGGAAGGGGAGGAAGAAGACAAAGTGCTTTTCCTCTTGAAAAAGGCCTCCTAGTTTCTATTTATTTATTTATTTAGTTAGTTAGTTAGTTTGTATTTTACATAAATTATATAGTTTACTTTGAATCATCTTTAAATCAAACAAATATTCTCAAAGCAGGACCTGGATGCTCTTCCCAGCTGCCAGGGAAACCTTCCCTCAGTGCTCCAGCTCAGGCAGTGTGGTACATGGCATCCTTTCCATGTGAAACAGCTTAAGGGGCACACATGAGGATGTTGTGGGATGCTCAGAGATAAATGTTTGCCAATTGCTGTGTATTACATCCTAATAGTGCAGTAGAAGAACCTGAACAGTGTCCACCACTGAAAAGAGAAATGCACAGGCAATCTACCCAGAGCATACTTACCCTGTCTTGTCTTGATTTTGGGGCTTGTAAGCTTTGTAAAATGTCTTCCCATACAAAATTCCATTTTTCACAAAATATTTCTACATTTTTTTCTTCTGTGTGGGTTACCTGGAAAAGGCAGTGAAAATGTAACTAAAATAATGTTGTAGCAATTTTATTGCATGATTTTTCAAGGACGTGTAAAGGGTGACTTCTGTAATCTGAATTTAAATCAGTTTTACTGCAAAATCCATGCCCAGTACTTTGTCTGGCAGAATTGTTAATGTGTTCTCTGGTTGGTGGGCAAATACTGCTGTCTGCAGTTTATACCTGTGGCCTAAGATAAGGAGCTGAATTTAATCTGAGACAGTGAGTCAGTAGCAGAAGCAGAGCCAGAACACAAGTTTTGTGTATTTATGTTCCTCATTTGATACAGCTGCTGAAGCTTCTCCAGAGCCCCAGGATGGTTCTACCATTAGTGCTGCTGCAATTGTACCACTGGGATGATCTCTGCAACACAGACTATTGTACTTTATAGCTAATGTAACTGCTGAGGGAACAGCAACGTTGCAGGAGAGAAGGAAAATTTTAAAACAATTAATTGTAAATACGTCAGAAATCTGCTAAATGTGGCACTTCCTGTAAATCTTGAGCCATATGGAAGGGCTGCCATGTATGGGCAGGGCACATCAGACTTCCAGAAAGTTAGTCTTAAAATAGTGTGAAGTTTGACAAAAGTAGGTTCTGAAGTACGTTCCAAGACCAGGGAGAGGGAGAATAACATGAGAATAACATGCTACAAAACATTGAGGCAAATTCTGCTCTGCATTGGATTGAGATATCCAATGGATGTTTGTAATGTAAGTGGAAGTGTAAACTATACAAGACTTTTTGACAGAACAAGCATGGAGAGTTGCCACAACTTATGCCATCCTGCAAAAACAGGATTTAAAACAATAATTTACAAGAAGTGTTGCTACAGCAATCTCAGCGTAGAAAGACTGGTAAATCAAATGTTCTCACAGGTCTCTCTTCTTTGATTTACAAGATTAAATACACTTGAGAAAAGCATAATTTTCCATATAGCAGATGAGAAAGAGGAGGCTGTATCTGATGCTGAACATGTTTATTTAATGGCAAATACGTGTCTGTACCAGTGGTCTCAAATGAGCTCTTAAAAGAAAAACCCCTGTGGTCTGTGCATTTCTATTCCTTTGGAAAACTTCTGCAATGTGTAACTTTGGTTGCATGTAGCATGGGAGGTATCACCAAAAAGTAAAATGTGATTTTAATGATTCCAGGCTTACTAAAGTTTCCATGTACTGTAGTTTCATCTGAGGTTTAAAATTGTAAATGTTCAATTAAATTCTTAATGCAGTGTTAGAAAGAGCATGTAGTGGGTAAAGCCAAACAGAACTGCCCAGCTCCAGAACTACACACGAGTGCCTATGTACCATGTATCAGTTACAACATCCTGATCTGTGAGTTCAGATGGAGGTGGAGACTTAGAGAAGTCAGTACTGGCTCCATGTGAAGTGAGAATTTTTTCTGATTTGTCATTTCTGTTTCCTAAGCTACCTGTTTATTGCTTATCCTGGCTCTATTGTTCTGGAAGAATACCAGGAACATTTTTCTTTTCAGGTTGCAGAGCTGCAGATTGTTAACTGTGGAACAAATTCAGAAACAATTTGATGGCATACTTTAACTTCCACCAAGTTTTGTTCAGCATTACATAGTCAGCTGAAGACAGAACAAAAGCATATTAGATTTAATTTAATTTCTTTGTTGATGAATTGAAAGATGCAGAAAAGGTTTTATATGAATCATAGTTGTCTATTTTGTAAGGTTTGCATTTGTTTCTTGTCAGATAGTACCAAAGTTTATTGTTGTTTACTTTAGAGACAGAGTAGTTAGACATATTTTTCTGTTCAGGCAAAAGCTCTTGTTTTGCACAAACTGCCTAAAAATTGCAAATAATCTGCTTTTATAGGTTTGCCATTGAGGTGCTGAAGTTCAGTCCCTCAGTTAAGTTGCACTGCATAAGGCATGGCAAGAGCACAGAAAATAAATGCAACAAGCAATGGAGGAACAGCTGTTGCAGAAGATGGATGTTTTGCTGTAATGATGTTGCTAAGATTATTAATTTATTTAATAGAATTCAGAAAGGATTCATCTGTTAGCTGTCAGGATTTTATCACTGGGAGCCTGTAGGTTGCCATAGGCTATGGGCATGCTGTGTGCCTGTTAACAACATCCAAGGGGGGTCAGCTGACAAATAGCTTTGTTTATTACCATTTGCTTTATAGTTCAGGATTCATTTGGAATGTCCCAGCTAACATTTGGTCCCTCAGTTTCCCAATATTGCTGACACCAGCTGTAACAGCAGCCTTTCTCTTCTGCAAAATCCTTCTTCCTTTGATGAGCTTGTTCCCGTAATTGGTGAGGTTGTTTTTTTTCCTGCCTAGGTTTTATTAATGTTGGTATTGCAGGGGTACCTGCAGGCCAGTTATGACCTTGCTATTCCAGCCACAGTCTGTACACATCACAAAACCATATGTTGTTAAATATCTTACCGTTTATGTTTAAGATTAGATAATAGGTGGATGAAAACAGCAGATGCAAGGGCTAAAAAATTATGAGAAATTCTCTTAATTAGGTGAATTTGTAGGACATCATGGATTTGTTTGCTGCTCTTTTAGGGTTTTGGTGTTTCAGCAAACCTCTTTGCTGTTATTTTAGGGTTTGGTGTTTCTGTCTGTCTTTCAATGCCATGTAGTAAATGGGACTTTTACCACTGTAGCACCTGCCTTAAAATGTGCTGGTCTTCTTGGGAGGCAGAGAGGTGAAGGTCACAGAAATTTATCCTGATACCTGTACTGATGGCTTCCATATAACCTCAAACACCAGCAGTTATTGGCTGTAGTCTGGGGTTGTAATTCAAGTGGTCTGATTGAATACGAGGGGTGATAATGCTTCTTCTCATTATTATTATTATTATTATTGCAGAGAGAAAATACCAGCAAGTGACCACATAGTCATGATTCCTTATCATCTGGAAACTGTGTGAATCAACACTCTCTGATTTGATTTCTGAGAAGCTAATGGAAGGATTTTCTTATTCTTTATTTCTCTATTTCTTGTTGCATGTTTTTTGGTGGTATTTTTATTTTTTATTTTTAATAGAGGAGCCTTGCATGTCCATCCTTTAGCTATCCTATCAGAAATCTGACATAGTTTTAGAAAAAAAAATTCCTTTAATTTCATACCATATTTTTTTGTAAATTTTCTAAGGAGGAATGTAAATAACGACAATTCAGGCCAACTTCTTATTGCAACTCAGGCATATAACCCAGTCAGATTCCCTCTGAGTGCTAGTTGAAATGGGGCCACAATGGTTCGTGGAACTAAAGAAAAGCCACAAGTTACAGGAAATGCACATAATGGCAAATTAAGGAAGAGAACAGAACCCAAGTTTATCAAATTGATGAAAGGAAAACAAAGAATGTGGGAGTGCTGGAAACAAACCAAACACAGCATCTTCACATTTGGAAAAGGAATCATTTTAGGCAGTGTTTCAAATACATCACAGTCACTCCCAAGACCAGGATGAGCACCATGAGCTCTGTACCTTGAGCTTGCCTTGTACTTGAGCTGCAAGCTTGAGCTGTACCTTGAGCTCAGCTCATGTCCTTGTCATTGCCCACCTGATCCTCCACCTTCCCACCCTCCCTGCCAAACAAACAGCACAAAGCCACGACAAAGGAATTTATTTCTTCTCTAACTTACCTATTGGAAACAACAGAAAGGGATGCAGAATTTTAAAAGTGAAGTGACAGGTACTGTGACAGCCTGAAAACCAGCAGTACCCACAGAAATTAATCAGAACTCCAAGGACCTCTTTGTTCCTTGAGCAGGGGAGCTGGGACTGCCAGTCCTTCCCTGAAACTCCCCTGAGGTGGTTGAAAAGTCAGTCCTGTCCCAGGGACTGAGGTGGGACTCACCAACTTCATCTGGATAATTGTGAAAGTGCAAAGTTGTTGTTATTGAACAGTGCAAACTCTTGTGAGACAAAAGAGGCTTCAAGTCTTTGAATGCTGTAGGGATGGAGAGGGGGAAAAAATCCATGTCATCAATATCATTCAGTATCATTCATATTGGTCTGTTGTTCAGATTGGCCTTCAAAATTTGTACCCAGACTAACAAGATGATGATATCTGAAGAAAATTCTTGTGAATGATGTGGGGAAAGGACACATCTGCATAAACTTCCTCTATAATGTAATACAGCAAGGCCTAATTTGTGTTAATCGTGTTTTTGTATTATTTCTAAAATTTTGTCTCATTAAGAAATCTGGCTATATTACTGTGACAGTAATCACATTTTCATTCTATTTTCATAAACAAAGCTTCAAAGCAGCTTGAGAAATATTCATTACTGATGCAGGCTTGAACATGCAAGTGAATAGCTGTGTCAGTACTGTCAGATATAATTTCACCAACACTATCCAGCACATGAGAAGTTTATCTAACTGCAGGATAAAAACAATGGACTGCTGGATAAGATTAGTGAAAATATTTCTTAAGAAGAAAATAAGCATCTGAGAAGCAACAGAACAAAACAAAGTATTTTTTTTACTGAAGTAGTAAAGGCTGCTCTTTTATTGGTTGCTGTTGATACAATTATTTCCCAAAGGAATTTAATCTTCTGGATTTTAAAGATTTCCTTTAAAATATATTTTTGCTCTTTGGGGAAACACTGTAAAGAAAAAGGAACTTCAATAAATGAATCACCACATTTGGTTACATCTTTTATTTAGAATTAGTTGCCCAGGCAGGCTGAGATATTCTTATAGAAGTTAGTGAGATGTGGTGAGGTTGAACACCTTGATTTGGCTCAGGTAGTGGGAAAGGTCAAGGGAGAATTTGTTTTTCTTCTCCAGTATTACTGGGGGGGCACATTGCTGGTTTTCCTTCATTAACCTAAAAGGACAAATTAATCTACTGAAGTCAGAAACATAATGGAAAGGCTTTTTAGTGGTGTGGAGTTGAAAAAGAAAGAATTAAAGCAGGAGATGAGTACTATTCTTTTAAATTACCCAGAGGGAACTATGGGATACACAAGGGGAAGGCAGAATTAATCCCCACCATGGGGTCTTCCTCTGCAGGTTCAGGGCTGCATAGCTGTAGTTAGGCAAATCTAATACTGAAACTTATGGTGATTTAAAACTGTGATTTAAATCATATTTGCCTCCTGTATCTGTGGTGAGGAAGATGGGAAGTAACATGAGAATGGAACCACCACAGGAGCTCATCTGCACATCCTAAAGCTTGCTGCCACCTTGGTAAATTGTTCCACCTTTTCAGGGATAGTTTTTTCCTCAAGTAGACTTCAACCTTAAATTACAGGGTTGGAATCCTCTAAACTGCTTGAAAGTGGGAAGACCAGTAAATTTGTCCTATTTGTTTTCTGATGGAATTACTCTTCAATTAGAGTTGGAATTTGCAGTACTATCTTTTTAAAACCTGAGATGAAACGTGCCTTCTTAAAAAGCAGTTCAGAAAATTTGCAGTGATTTTGAACTAAATCCTTTTCCTGATATTGTCCTAAGTAAAGCCTTGCTGTTATTACAGTTGTCTGCAGCAATGGGAACATGAAAGAGAGGAGTAATATTTTCTGAATCAAACTCATTGCTGTCAAAGACCATCACGATTATTGTAACTATACCCATTCCTCTAAATCTTTGCATGCTAAAACAACAGGGCTGCTTTATTAACTTTGGAGTCATCCACGCTTAGCTTTGGAGTGCAGTCATTTTTAATTATTTTGGTTTTAAGACACAGCACCGTGGTTATGTCCTGATTGCAGCCTTGTTCAGCAAAACGCAGCTGCAGCACATCCTTGCTTTGTGGTTTGCACTTGTCACCACGGTGCCATTGCCAGCTGAATGTGCAGCCTGAAGGCCTGGTGGTCTTCTAACATGCACAAATGTCCTGCCACACTCCATTTCTCTGCTGGTTTCCTCCTGGGAAAACTCCTCTGTGGGTTGTGGTTTCAAGGTTTTTGTCTCCATGATGTTCAATGATAGTTAAAGCAAATGGGACAAGAAACTTGTGACATTTGTACTTGTTACTGAAGAAATGGTTGCAGAATTATAACTGTATATTTAAGGGTACCTAGTGAGGTGGAATTTAGAACTACTAATTTACTAGTTCTAAATACTTTAGAGTATTTAGAATTACTAATACTTTAAAGATTTTTGTCCTTTAAATCAACTCATGGTGACTGCAGTTCCATTTCTATTACAAATACTTAAAGGAGTCAAATGAAACAGGTGGCATGGGAAGCAGACATAGTGATGGGGGATTTACAAAACCCAGTCTTGACATTCTGGGGATTTCCTAAATCATATCATGTGCTTTCTGCTCAGCTGTTCAGGATAGCAAAACTATCCTGTGCCCTGGGCTGAAATGGTATTGAAGTGCTCAGTAAAGCAATGAAATATAAGAAGCTGTTATGGCATTTTTCTTAAGGAGTGACCCTGAATGGATTATCCTATATGGAGATTGTGTTTAGAAAATTATGAAAGAAAGGGAGGAAGGCTTATGAGTTAAAATCCATTGGTGTGCTTTTCATGTGAGAAGCTTCACTTCTTTGAATAAAGTATTTCAGATAGTTCTCCCTAAATTAAGTACCAGACTCTGTGAAGCAGCAGCTTTTATGTAACTTCCTCCATGTATCAGAGGTTGCTGGTGGTCCCACAAGAACTGTCTTGTCATGTTTTTCATTACTTCCCAGCTCATTGCTCTTAGATACAATCAGAGCTTCCCCAGGATTGAAGTTCTGTGGAAGTTCCTGCATCTGTTGCCCAGGAATGCTGCTTCCCTGATATTCAAACTCTGTACATGATCATGACTGGGAAGTATGAAATAAATGAGAATCTATATGCAGTTGTGGATGTACTGCAGCTTGCAGGGGTGGGTTGCTATGTAGGAAATAACTTCTGACTGCTGTAGGAGATAATGGAAAATCTTTTATTTTGGGCCAGGACTTGGAGTGTGTGACTTCTGCTAAAAATAATAATTGAGACCTCATTTATTCTACAGCAGCTGTGCTGACTATTGCTGGATGTTTTTCTTTGGCTCTTCAGATATTTTTGCTTCTTTTTAAGTTCTCTCTTCAAGAGATGCCAGACCTGCTGAGCACCTCTGCAGTGCTCCTGGGCTTTCCTGCTGTGTGTGCACAGGGCTGGGGGAGAAAGACAGACCTGGACATGCTTGTCTGTGCTGTTGCCAAGGGCTCAGGGCCCTGCCCTCCTGGCAATGGGCAGGGCTCAGATTGCCCTTGGAGATGCTGGATTTTAGGTTTTAGCATGCATTGCTTCCTGAACCAAGATGTTGCTCTCCTATTTTTTTTTTTTAGTGTTGCCTTCCCTGGACCTAAAAATACAGCTAGCTCTGATCTTGTGAACTTCATTCTATTTTTACTTTTCTTTCTGTCTTTCTAAATTTAGTTCACTCATCTCAGTTCTGTGTTGTGCCATTTCTGTGCTCTGACTGCAGCAGTGTTTCTCCATGTCTGCCATTTACTAAACACTTCTGTTTCTAAGCTAACCTCTAGCAAGGAACAGGTCCTGCTTGAGTCCTCAGCAGCATTTAAATGTTTTAGGGAAGAGTGATCATCACATTTGTTTTGAAAAGGAAAGGTTGGAACAGAAACATCAAAACAATAAATTCTAATCTGTCTCCTTTAACTGCACGGGACAGAGGAATGGTTGGTGTGCATATGTATGACTTTCTAGTACATTTGTCACTAGTCCTGAAAATCAAATATTGCTCATAAGGAAGCAGACATTTAATAAAGGAAGAAGGATTAGAGTAAAGTGGTTGGAAATAGCTGTATGAATAAATTGCATCAAAAAAAGAGGCACTGTAGGAATAATGGTAAAACTTTGTAATGCTGAGAAAACTGAGAAATGTGTGTATTTGCATGTAAACATAATAGCAACAATGATGAAGAGCTTCCCAGTAGGAAATTAACTAGGTATGCCATTGATTTTTTTATTTGTTTGATGCAGTTCTGTTCTTAAAATTGGGGAGTATAAGTGCCTATGCATTCCATTAAATAGACAAACCAGTGGGGCTACCTAGAAAAGGGTCAGTCTGCCACCTATGTTGAGTATTAAAATAGAAATTGAAATGTATGTCAGAAAATAAGGTGTGGAATAATGTAGGAAAAATATATAAACGTGGAAGAGTTTTTGAGTGCAGTGGTTTGAGCTCCCATGTGCCTTGAAGAGTACTGTGATACTGGCCATCCTTCACAACACAATGTAAGCCAGTGAAATTAATGCTTATGCTCTTTTTGCATGTTCTCAGCCTCCTCCTGTCATTTAAAGCAAATCAAAGGCACTTGCCACATGGTGTGGTTCAGTTCAGTGTGATGGGGAATGGCCTGGGTGACCTAGATATCCCTATAGTGTCTCAAACTTTTATGATTCTGTTTAAAGGGGTTTTCTCTCTGCAACTGAGTAACATAGAGATGTCTTTAATCAGTGTCCCTCCATCTTGCTCTGAGTGAAGGATAGATCCTATCTGGGAACTAACTGCCCCCATGGTTTTGCTTCCTCCCTGTAGTTCTATTTCTGGGACCTCCAGTTAGCTTTTCCCAATATCACTTGTTCAAATATGACATTTGGCTGCTATCTCCAGAGCCCAGCTTTCACATTTACACAGAGTTTAGCATTAAGGACTAAGCCCAGGCTCATATCATTCTGATTTTGTGCTTATCAACACAGTCTATCCCTTTTCCATGGATGTAAACTGTTGCAGGTGTCTGGTACACACTGGAACGATCTAGAAATACTAAAGAGTAGAGGCACTCTTATCTGCTTGCTTTATACATTTTCTGATAAACACACAGTTTTATTTTTTTTTACTAATTATACTGCATTTATATTAAGACAGCATAGTCATGCATTGGAAAGTTAATGCTGTATTGCATTGGTGGGAATGTTTTCTCAGATTTACCAGTGAACTTCTTCCCTTTCTGATTGTATCTGATTATTCTGTTATGACTAATGCTTTTATCAGGACTTTACTGTTAGTCAACTTTCTGGCATCCTGTTCTCTGGCATTTCTTTTCAAAATCAGCAACCCTGCAGTTGCAGTTACAGTGATAAATGCAGCACAAAATTTACATTTGTTAAGTGTGCAGGTGTGCAGGGCAGAATTTTGGCCAAAGTGTCCAGTTCTGCTTTCAAGTGTTATGGTTTTTAGACTTTAACTACAAAATTTTCCCAGTTGCTGTTACCACAATGACATTAGTGTTCATTATTGATGTAATAATTATTGACTTCTCTGAGGTACAGGTTAAATGCTGTAAACAGTAGAAATATGAGCCAATATTAGCAGTGACACATGTTCATAGCATTGATTTTACATCTCCTCAGCCCAGCCTGCAATATATTTGTTTGCAAAGTATTTAACCTGGCAAGGCACAAGTACTTCTTTTGGGCCATAGTGCTGTGATAAAATGTTAGTGGGAAACTCAGGAAGAAGCTTCTCTTTTTAGCTGACTTCCCTACATAATTTTCCTCCTTTCTAATCTGCAGTCTCTTTCTTTCAATGCCTCCTTCTTCCCTGCTGGCTCTGTGCAGGCACAGTGGATCAGACTAATGGTCCATCAAGTCTATTATCTACCATCTCCAGTGGTGACCTGTACCTGGGATCTTCTGCACTTTGTGATATTTTTGTTTTGGCTTTGGCCTTGATGTTTGCTGGAGAAGCATCCTGTTACACAAATGCATTAAGAAACCTTAGCTTTCATTTTTTTTTTTTTTTTAAAGGAGTCTTGTAGCTTTCAGTTTCATAGAAGTAATTTTGAATCCAAGCAGAAGGTGGATTGTGGCAGCTCTGTGTGCCTGTAAAGCAACAAAAAACATCTTTGCACTTCAGGGACATTTGGCTTCAAAACGTTACCGTTACATTGTAAGAATCACCATGACCACACTGTCCAGCTTTTTCTTTTGACCCTTAATACCTAATTTCTCCTACTCAGGAATCACAGCTACTGTAGTGACAGTGGCCAAGAGACAGGAATCCCTTCATTGTTTCACCTGCTAATGATCTGTGTGTAGGCACCTTGCAAGCTCTTGCTGAGAAAACCTTTCTGCTCCCGTGTTTTATGTGCTTGTTGTGTTGCATCTCACAGATGAAAAGGGAGCTAAACTTGGAGAGCTGTGTAAGGTTTTTTGAGATTGCTTACTTTGTGACCTTCTGTCTGCTGAGGGCAGATATCTCAGTCACCACAAGGCTTTTCTGAAAAAAGATACGATATGAAATGAATAAACAAAAAATATGTCTCGTTCACTCCTTGAAATGTGATGCTTGTAAAGAACAATGCCTGTTGTTCCCCAGTAAGGAAATTCTCATAAGTACTAGATTCCTGAGTATAATTTGGCCCTTGAGAAGCTCTTCAAATACAGACAGCCCTTAGATCCGTTTGACACAGCTGGAAAGGCTGTTCTCCCCAAAAGTCATATCCCATTAAATACGACCTTGTTGCTAGCTGCAGTGTCCAGGAGAGCTGTCTGTCCTCGGGGCTGCCTGATTTCACCCAGAAGTGCAGAGAGGGAAGGTTCTCCCCCCACAGCTGATGTGAGCTACTGGGTGTGTTGGCTGTGAAAGATTTCAGACTTGGTTCTCTTTTCTGAGGAATGAAAAAGGAACAGTTCCTCCTGCTCTCCAAAGAGAGTAGGTTCGGTGTGAATGTCTGAGAGATGTGTATATGCAAAGGGTAGAAAATAATGCGCTTCATACTTTTCTGCTGCATACTTTTGTGCCAAAGAAGAGCACACTCTGCTTCTCACTTGGATGCCATTTATTGCAAAGTTTTTATTTCTGTTTTTTTTTTTTTTTACTGAGTCCCTTTTGGGACTGTCCCTTTTGGATTGTCCCTTTTCTTGATGAAACAAATGGAGATTGTCAATAAGTGAAGCAGAGATAAGATAGATAGTAGCTTGTTAGTGATTTGGAAGTGAGGTGATATGGCACAATAGATTAATGCTTTGCCTTCATTTGTTGACATTTAATCTCTAAACTTCGGTTTGTATTCAGTGCACAAAGTAACTGAAAACCTCTCCCATTTGGTACTTCTGAAGTTGATATTAGACTCGCAAACAGTTTGTTTGCTCTTCAGTATTTCATTTTTTAAAAAAAACGCTGTTAAACTGTGTTCCTGAAAATTGACATCATTTGACCATTTTTCCTCAGGAGACTCAGTAGCTAGACTTTGTGGCACACCTTTTCTTTTCTGATCTCCTTCCTCCTTTCCCCTCATTGGCCTGGTTGGAGGCTTGCAGTTTTGCTGTATTACTCAAGCACTGGCACTCATTACTACAGTGCCCTGCCTGCATTGCCCTTGTGGCCCTTGTCCTTCCTGGCACCAGTCCTCCTGGGAAGATGAGTCCTGTGGAATGGGCAAAGCCTTTCTGTGCAAACATTCCCCCTCTGAATGATACAGGAGCATGCATAGGAGCAAAACTGTGTTTATGAAACTCGTGGTGATACAGGGCTGGACTGTTTTTCTGAAATGTTGTTAATATCAGTGTCATGCTGAGCTGTTCCTGAATCCCAGCTGGGAGAAGCAGTGCCTCTCTTCAGGATGGCTGCTGGAAGCACACGTGGCACCCATGTTTTAAGCAAGGACTATTGCAGGTGCAGTTGAGAGAGAACTCATCTTCAGATCAGAGGCAATGGAAATTGCATTTTACTCAAAGAGTCTGTGCAGTGTGGGCAGCATTAACTGAGTGAGTGCAGCCTCCTCATCCCCGCACCACCGAGCTTCATTAAGCTCCAGAGAGTTTGCATCAAACACGGAGCTGGAGAGAGCAATTAACTCTGCAGGTCTGGTGGAGGATGCCAGCCCTGCTGATGCATTTGATGATGACCCTCCTCTTGTGGGAACTGCCCCTGCCATTAGGAGATTTCCTGCTTGGCAGTGACTGGATGACCTCTTCCACCACAGGAGATCTGAGCAGCTGGGAGCAGGGCTGGGAAGGGGCTTGGTGGGAGCTGAAAAATGCCTCCTCCTCCTGTCACATCTTCCTCTCATCATGGTAGTCACAACTGTTCCTATTCAGCACACAATATTCTTCACCATTTCCAGGGTTTTGCAGGCACAACAGATCCCTAAGAAAAGCAACGGAGTGGCAAAAGAGGGAAACTGATTTTCTGTGTTAGTGCAGAAGAGCACACAGAGAGCCTGGTGCAGTGTGCTGCTGCAATGTGTCTTGCTTAGAGCTAATGTTCTTATTCATTCAGGAAATAACCAGTTGAGGCAAAAAGCCAGTTCATTCATATATTTGCTAGTGATGGAAACAGGCCCCCAGATATTATCTTGTCTTAATACATAATAAATCAGTAAAGACCACATGCTCTGTATCAATATAAAAATAAAATTTTTCAAGGGTGTTTGTTCCCCTTCCTAGGGACAACCAGTACTGGGGTTTATTTTAACCACACTTCAGCAACCATGTCTGTACCTTCTAGAGCTGATTTTTCTGTAGTTAATATGCATCACCATATTTGATTATTAATTCATCTAGTCTCTTCTAAATCAGCCCTTTGTGTGCAGAAGAATGCTAATAGACTTTTGCTTCTAAATCTTGTAATGAACTGTGAAAAAGTCTACTACATGGCTGACTCCTGCCTCTTAAATATTTAAAATCGTGTTCTTCTGTCTGCACAACTGATTTGCATGACTATTGTTTGGATATGGAGCTACCTGGCTGTTGTAAATACTTCACAGTCCCCTGATCACCAGAATGAGCCTGCAAAAGCTCTTAAAAGACTGGTTAAAATAAAACTTCTTGAGTTTTCCTTCAGATCTATTTGACTTGTTTTTAAAAAACTGCTGCTAAGTGCTGCTCTTTTCCTCTCCAGCACCAAGATTTAATCTCAGCTGACAGAATGAGTTACCTGTATCTAGTCTCAAAAAACCCCTTTTTTGCCTTTGACCCTACCAGTTTACTCACTGTGGCTGATGGATATTGGGTTAAGTAACAGCATTACAGGGCTTGTGCCTGACTGCACAAAATCCCCAGTAACAAAATCCCCAGCTCAGCCTTAGATGTGGAGACCTGGAGTCATTCTGTGCTTTGGTGCTATTCCAGAAGCAGGTATGGAACCTAAGCATCATGATTTTAGCAGTATGTGTTTAGCACCCTGAGGAGGATCTTCCTTTGAGCTCTTCCTTGGTTAGCCACAGTACAGTCTGGGAAGCAGGATAAGCAGAGATGTGATGCTTTTAATGTGTTTTGCATCATCACTTTTATTTTTCTTGGGTTTCTTTTTTGCCTTTTTTTTTTTTTAAAGTTGCCTTTTTTTAAACAATACCTGCAGAACTTCTACATGAAATTATTTTTCTATAGAACTTCTTTAATTGTCTTTTTGGGTCATGGTTTCTGAGTTCTGTTGGGTTTCTCCCAGTACTTTAACAGTATTCCTTAAGTTTGTTTTTTTTTTCTGCAGTCCTTGCTCTCACCTGATCAGGTGAACTCACCTGGGTTATATATGACCATACCCAGTTTGAGTCAGAGCACGCAGCTATTAAGCCTAGACACCTATAACACTATTTTATTTCCTGTTGAAGAACTAAAATTGGAAGAAAACAGCATGGAAAATTGATTTTGCTCCAGTGCAGAGTCAATAAACAAACTCTGCCAAAGCATTTGTGATGCTGATTACAGGAAAGCTGCAAAAAAATGAACGGCAAAGGTCACTTGCTGCCTTCTTGTGATGTTCATGACTCATTAATCAGAAAGCCAAGTTTGCATTTATAATTTCTCTAATCAGACAGTGAAGTCCTGAAGGAGCAGGGACCCTTGGAGTACGTAGGAGATTTAATGCTGAACTGGTTGAGCACATGTCAGTTCAGTGTAAATCGGAGATTTGTGGAGGTCGTGTCTCGCTCTCGCCCGTTCACTCCCCTGCAGTTGGTTTGAAGTTGAATTACTGCCTTAGAGAAAGCCATCAGCACCTGGCCTTTGAGGTGATGCAGCAGAATACAGATGATGAGGAAAGGAAAAATGTAAAGGGAAGTGGGTATCCTTTAAAAGTTTCAGATGGTCCTTTCAGCGAACACAGGTAAATCCCATGCAGGTGGCGTTGGTTGTGGAAAGGCTTAGATCACTAACTGAGGCCTTGGAGGTGCCTTACCTTTGACATGGAGAGTGTAGCCCTGGTTCGTGCCTGAGATGTTTTATTTTCTGAAGCTCTTTTCTCAAAGAGTTTTCTGTAAACAAGAGAAGTTTACATGTTCTGTAAAAATGTTTTTCTAATTGTAACCTTTGTTTACATTCCTTTCCCTAGGAGGGACTTCTTGATGTTCCTCTGGTCTGACCAATGTGATTGAAGAAGTTTGCCTCTGTTTCACCAATCAAATTGTTCTGTGTAGAATAGTATAAAAGAGAAGAGATTCCCAGAAATAAACACAGTCATTTTCAGCCTTCTGAAGTCAGCATCTGTGTCATTGTGCTGTACAGCAGCATCAGAGGAGGAGCTGGCCGTGGTGTGTTTTAGGACTTGCACAGACCAGATACATGAACTGGGTTTGGTTTGTGTTTTCTGTTTCTCCTGTGGCCACAGTGACTGTGTTGGCTTCTCAGCCTACTGAGTCCCTGAGCAAACTTCAGATGTCCATACCAGCCAAACTGCTCCATGGGCAAGGTCTTTATTTGCCTTAAAATTGGGGTGAGAATTTCGGAGAAAGAGAGGTGGTCATGAAACATGGATTAATTAAAAATTCATGTCTGAGCAAAGGACATTTAGAGAGAATTAACACTATTGACCTTTTGATGTAAGCCCTCTGTTCCTACAGAGAGCCCAGAGTGCACATTTAGTCAGCTCGTGTCTGTAATCAGGTTCAGTGGCCATATGGCTGCTTGGATCCTACAGCACTGACAGGGGTTTGGGGGTCCTTGTGAGGAGAAAATTTGATTTTAGAAGCTTATAGGATTCAGAAAGTCAGATATGTCTGACTGCTGGCTGTTTTAATTTGTAGAACACCTTCTCTTATATTTAGGCACAAATGTAGATCTAAATGTTCTTACTCCTGCTTATTTTGAATATAAAATTCTCCTATTTTTCATAATGAGGAAGATCCATGAGGAGTGCTTGGACTTTTAGTTGATTGTGAGATGATGGTTGAGTTGTTCTTACTGAAGATACTGTTGTGTTTTGACATTTATACTTATTTTCTCATCTCACTTAGGCCTATTCCTTTGATTTTGCTGCCTACTCTTCTAAGTTTTTCTTGACTGTTTGCATAGGTCTTGTCAAAGCAGTGTTTATATCCAGCTGGCTTAGACCAAATGATGGCAGGAGCCTGCTGCTGTTCCTATAGATTTGCTTCAGCACTATAAGAATAAGAAAAATAATGTAAAAGATATGTGAAACTGATTTTTACATTCGTGAATATCTACATATTCAGTCTGAGTAGGGAATGTAGATAGGAAAGGTTTCATTATGTCTCTGTTCTTTTACTTTCCAACTGCCCTACATTTCACAGGGGTGCAGTGAACTTTGCTGGCTGTGGAGAGGAGGCTGCTAATTCCCCAGAGAGAGATGCCTGCAGAGCTCCCTGCCTCTTCCCTTCCCTGCTATTAGGGCTGTTATAAGCACAATTTTAGTCCAATATTGTTATTTTACCCACTAGATAAATTTCAACATTTCATTATAATGAATATTTAGACTATGTGCTATATGTGTTTTATGATTTTATTTTTTTTTTGTTAATATTGCAGAGGAATGGATAATATTTTCAAGAGTAATTGCTTAACTTACTCTTCTGTGTCATGGAATTTATAGAAGCTTATAGAATTCAATTTAAGAAATGAAAATGGCATTTGGAGTTCATTTTAAAAAATAATCTTTTGCTCTAACTTTCACTTTGATTCTGAGCTCCTGTTTTATCACAGCTGTATTCTCATTTCAGGATAATTATTCACAGCTCTACCTGGCAGAACAAATCTAGGTCCTTTTTTTCAACTGAGCAGCAGTAATTCTCTTTATTATAGGTAAATCTAGCTATTGAAGTAGTCTTAGAAGAGTAGGAGAACTATTTTAAGTACTTTTGAAAACGTGAGGTAGTTCATGTAGTTGTGATCTGTGAAGAGATCTGTGTTTCAAGAAGCTGCTGCTGTGCAGGTTGATGCAATGCCCTTTATAATTATTGCAAAGTTTAGCATTTTTGTAAATTGTGAGTAAAACGTTTTTATATTTATGATAGCAATTCTTTGGAAAAGTTAGTTTTGGCGTACATAAACCACAAGTATTTTGTAGACAAAGATGTGTATCTGGGCCACCACTTGTATGTTCTAATTATGCAAGATGCAAGGAATCAACAGACTCCTCCAGCTCCATCCTTCTCCAGTTTTGAGGGTTTAACAAATCAAATTCATTTCACAAAGCTGCTTAAAGTTGTCTTTGATGTGCAAACGTTTGGAAACAGTGAATATCTTGTTATGTTCTTGTTGAAGCACTAATCAGCTAAAGGACAGACACGTGTTTTGTCACAGGAACAAACAAAGTTCCTCAGCTCGAGGGATCAGAGAGAAAGACAGGAGGTCTGACAGCTGTAGGCTTCTAAAAGAGGCTGGACTAAAACGAAATTTTACAAAACAAGAGCCTCTGCTGTTGTGATAATCTGTTTTCATCTGAATAACAGCATTTGCACCAAAGGCGTCTCTGAAACTGACATTTTAACAAGAGATCTGTGTGCTTGCATTTGGGCAGTAATGTACTAGAGCTACAAAAGCTCTAGAAAGATCTGAAAATTGATTTTGTTTTAGGTCAGGAGAATATAAATGAGAAAGATGACAAATTAGAAGGTTGAAGATATATAATAAAAAATATTAAGTGGAAGCACAGTGCTGAGAAAGCCTTTCATGATGCCATATTTACATTACATTGACTAGGGTTGAGGTTAAAATATTCATCCAGTTTTGTAAAAACATGATTTTTACACTAAAAGTGTTCTTGAAAGTAATTAAACCTTTCTCCTTTTTTTTTGTAAAATTCTTATTCCTGAGGTAATTAACTTCACATTTAATGCAAACTTTACAGTGGTTCACAGAGCCATTGGGTTTCAGCAGTGCCACTGAGATAAAAATCACATCTGTAGCCCAGCATTTGGACAGTAGTGCTGTATAGGAAATTTCAGGAAAAGAACAAGAAATTTATTCTTTTATCGTCTTAAAAACTCTTTACTCTGTGTAAGTTGGGATTTCTGATGGAATCTGGCAGAAGAGAGGGTAAACTCCATGCAGTGTACCTATTCAACATAAATATAATGTGGTATTTTGGATTTTTCCTCCCCCAAAAGAGTGAGTTAGAATATGTTGTTCTCCAGTATGAAATTTTAAAAAACATCCTATATACTTCTGAAATTTTCTGTCAATCATTACATGAACATCCAGAAAAAGAGACCTAATAAAAACTGGCAGCTGAAAACTAATATTCCAAACTGTCATCACCTAATTAATTTTCTCATTTGTATTCTAAGTAGAGTCCCAACTCGTATGGACTTCTGCCAGGGAACTCAACAATAAAATGTTCATTTAAAATTTCTAACAGTAAGAAAATATTGAAAGACTGGGAATAAACAATCTAACCTTGGATGAATCACTCTGAAAATTCTACATTTGCAAGCATTCAAGAGACTGGCCATCATTTTGAAATAATGATAAAACCATAGCAACTTCGATTGCTTTGTATTTTAGGAGAAATTGAATTGCCCTTCACACCTGTTAGCTTAACTTTAGACTTTCAGAATTTACTGTTGGGTTCTTTTTTGTTGGTTTTTTTTTTTCTTCCTCACATCTTTAATCATTTCAGACAAGCCAATTGTTCATCTTGCTCTTAAAATTTAATACTGCTTACATTAAATGATTTATACAGAGGCTGAGCCACCTACAAGTCATTATTTTAATCTGCAGATACTGAATTCAGTAACAAGATTTTTTTTTTTTTACATGCTGACGTACCTTAAGGTACAACTAATGAGATCTATCAGAAAACATCAAAGGAGCTAATTCCCTAAATACTGAAGTACTTTAGAAACTCCTTGAGACATTACCTGCATCACTAAATATCTGTAAAACTCCAGCACTACAACCCATTTAATTGCAGATTGTTAGAGCCTGTGTTCTTACTTTCCTCTGTGAAATCCCATTCATTTAATTATCCAGGGTATAAAATTTATACTCATTAATGTCCATGATACCTGGAATTACGCAGAAGTGTTCATCAGGAAACCTGTTCATAGAATTTCTGCCTTGGTAACTTTGAGGTAGTGTTTTTTTTGTCCTGTTATTTTGTTTGGTTAAACAATGTATTTGTGAGAGCAGCACCGTGCTGGGTGGTTGTGTGACACCACAAAAATATACCCACAAACAATATATCTTCTGCCATAGAAAGAGGAAAAAAAATCACCTCACTTTTCCTAAGATGCTGCTTGGCTTGGAAATTGAAAAATTGCTTGAAACTCTGCAAAGAATGGAAAGTAAATGAAATGGAAATACAATATATTATAATGAGACAGATGTGAGCTCATTTTCCCAGTGCAAGTTCATGGACTGTGCATTCACTTGGTCCGCCTGACATTTAAATTTGAGTAAATTCAGTGGTTTATAAGAAAAGCATCTGTTGTTGGAATGACAATAGCAAGATACAATAGCAAGCAAAAGGAATCTAATTGTTAATAGGTATTACAGCAGAATGTCAATGAAGGGGCTCCCATTGTGCAGAGATCCTGTCACCAGGCTGGGTGTGAAATTGGCCAGCTCATCAGGGAATACAGCACATTAGTGAGCAATTCAGCTGTGACTGAGTGTGTGCATTAAAACGTGGGGATCAGAAAAGTTTCCAGTGCCATAAATCAAGAACAGAGCGAATACACAACATATTCATGGGGGGAATATGATGTAAATTACTGTGCTTTACTTCTACTAACTTTAACCTTTAATCACATTAGGCTCAGCGTTTAATTTTTTATAGTGATATTCCTTCTATTATCACGTTTTCAGTCCACTGTAACGCAGGAAAAAACTTGAATTTTGCTGTATAGTCAACCTGAGCAAGCTGTAAAACCTGCATCTTTATGGCTTCAGCTTTAAGATCTCTATTTGGGCATGTTCAGCCACTGAATAGTGAGGGTTGCTGCTAATGACTTTTAATTAAATCAAAAAGCTTTGAGATCATAAACCTGCTGACTTCATTTCCTTTTCCAGTGCACTTCAAAAAAGTAATTACTGTACTGCACATACAGGCAAACATTGCAAAATACCCTCCAGATACAACTCAAAGTTAAGACTTCTGGTAATGAATAAAGTCAGTAATGTTTTTCAGTAAAGAAATGAAGCAAAAATTAGTATATTCTTCAAAACACATTTGAGAATTTTATTTCTCTTCTATTTTCAAATAAAAACCTGTAAGACCCTGCATTTTCAGGCTTGGAGATCATTAAATGTAAATCCAGTTTTCCTTTTTAGTGATTGCTTACAACTCTCTTCAGCAAATATAGGGTCTGTAGTGGGTTTTGAGTATTTATATTTGATATACGTTGATTTTTCTTAAAATTAGATGAAGAACCTTGGAGAAACATGGAGGAACTATAGAGGACAAACAGAACAATGATCACAGGGGGTCACAAAAAATAAAGACCAAAAGGATGAAGAACAAAATAAGAGAGATTACTTTTCTGGTAATTTAATGTCATCTCCAACCTCTTCTGTGTCTCCCCCTCACCAACATATTTTTTAAATTTATTTTCCCTTTTGGGCCAAAAGGGCATTTTCAAGTCAAAGATCAGAAACTTAGAAATTTGAAATAAGTTTTCTGAATAAAGTCTTGTCATGATTACACTATTTTCTGAATTTGGGTTGCAGGTGTATCCATTGAAAGCCTACATTGCTGGACAGGGAGAAGAAATATTTGTTGAAAAAAATGCCAGTTTTTTACTTTCTTGTGGAATAATTATTAGTACAAAGTATTGATTGTGCCCAATTCCTTCTTTCCTGCTTCCAGATTTGCCTCACACTGCAGTGATGGGTGTGGGACATATGGCAGTGCCCATACCTGTGCATAAGACTCTTCTTTTCAGTTGTTTTTAGTAATTTTTTTCATTATTTTGTCTGCTTTTCATCAGGATTTCTCGTGCTGCTTATTTCTCTCTCATAAGCAACAAGCACATGCCCAATTTTTATCTGTAACCCTCTTCTAAACAACAGACAAGCTGACACCTCCCACCCTCTCTGGTGCTTGCACAGATGTTTTTGCCCAAACTCAGAATGCAGAAACTTGAGATTTTCTTTTGCATTTAGGAGCACAACTGAGCATTTACTCTGTGAAGGTGCAAGGAAGTCTGGTAGCTGAATATCCACTAATTGTGCTTCACATTCTTCCACTTCTTGAATATTTACAACAGATAAAATCATCTTAACTGTTAAAAAAAACCCCATTCTTTTTCTGTGAATTGTTTTAATCCCTGTATTTACCTGTTTCTTTTGTAGAAAGTTTGTATAAAGCTAACACATCTTTTATGTGTGGTTGCTTTTGAATTAAGACAACAATATTTTGGAGGCAGTGGTGTGAAATACTCTTGTAGTACATAGCAACTAAAAAGAAGCTTCTGCAGAAGGCCAAGAACCAGGACGGTCATTGCTGGAAAGACTAAATGGACCAGTTATTCTTTTTCCTTTTTTTCCCACAATTGTACTTTTACGGGTAGCCCAGAGCAAATGTGTCAACACCCATAAAATGTACAATCCTGGCTGCCCCTCCCCAGATCTCTGAGCGTCTAACAGCAGAGGCTTCCTGAGGCAGGAGCTGGTTTTGATGTCTTTAGAAGCCTGAGAGGATTTCTGCTCCTGACCAGGGCACCTTCTCTGTGAACCACTAGAAAGCATCAGCGGCCAGAGTGTCCTGTGGCAAGGGCTTGCACAGGACAACTCCACCTGCACCAAGGTGTAACAAACACCCTCCTGTTTGTTACAGCCTCTCCTTGCTGTGCTGGAAGAGGAGGAGCAGGGGCCATTCCCCCTCTCCCCCTGCCTGTGAAGGGCTCTGAGTGGTGTTTCTAGGCTCTCTCCACACCTGAGATGCTGACTTTTGAGGCAGAGTTGTGTTTTTGTCTGGGGATCAGGAGAGTGAGCCGTGGAAGCAAACCAGTTCTTTGTGGAGAGTCTCAAGGCCAGCACTGTGGATCATCTCACTTCAGGGTGATCGTGCACAGGAGGCAGCACTGGGGGCTGCTCAAAAGGCTGCTCCTCACCCAAAAGCTGCAAAAGTGCAGCTTCCCCAACCCCCTGTCTGTGTGATCTGCTCACACCAGTAAGATGCAGAGTCTTCAGCTGTAAGAAATTCTGCTCTGCACAGGAGAAACTCTGTCTGCTTCATTGCAATTCCAAAATATAATTACCTAGAAAGAACGGCCACTGTGTCCCAGTGTTATACCTTCCATTTGCACAGATGAATATAAATGTGAATGTCTTGTACCTTGTGGTACCCTGCTAAGTTTGGCACTCACTTGAGGTTTTACTATGTTTTAGGGATTTTTTTCTGTGTTTTTTTTTTTCTTTTAGAAGAACTGAATTAGTCATTCATTTAAAATGCAAGAGAGAAGGTGAGAGATGCAGGTTTGCAGTTAATATCAATTTTATGTCAGTTTGTGAGGAGATTAATAATTTGGTTGGGATTCAAAAGACACCAGAACGTTGAGAAGTACAAAGGACATTTAGAAAATAACAACACAGATAGATTGTTCTGACATTTATTATTTACGACCCTGTTTCTAAAATTCTTACTCTTTAAATCAGTTTGGGTTTTGTATTTGCACATGAAGAAATCACCTGTGGGCTGAGGCTATTGGAACATGCTGTGATGGAGGGATTTGGAGGAAACTTTTAGGGAAGTGAGATATCTCCATTTTACTGTAATGTAGCTGACAGAGAGTGAGCAGAACACCCAGGGTCCCTGTGCTGTGGGATGTCAGGGATGTTGGAGACTGGGAAAGGAATATAATTTATTGTAATTGCTACCTGAGCAGTACAGCTGTCTGCTGCAACTGCTGCTTGTCTTTCCCTCAGTAACAGCACTGATAACCACACTTCATCTGTCGTCTAAGGCTTGTTTCATTGGAAATATTCAGGTAGTATTGGACTTCAATTTAGCAGCAATTACTGAGAGAATACTAATCCCCTCTAAAACATATCAATATTAGAATTTTGTATTAGATTATTGATCATTTCCTCTTGAACTAAATAGCAAGAAAACAAGACCTGTACTAGACTAGACCAGGAGGGGTTATCTGAAAATTTAAATATTCTACTTAGCAAAAATATATATTCTACTTAGCAGAAATATATATCATACAAATCTCTTTTTTTAAAAACTATGATAATGTTTCAATTAGTTGTTTATACCTAAACTCTCCCCTGTTCATGCTCTACAGAAATAGTATTTTTATTCTTTAGTTTTCAAAATTTTTCTTAAATTATAGTTTGGTTTTTTATAATATGTAGTTTTGACTGTTTCCAAGTACTTTTTTACTTGTGCTACCTTTCCCTTTTTTCTCCACCCCATTCCTAGAAATAACAGAGCTGGAGGAGAGGCTGCAAAAACGTTTGCTGCTCACACAGCTTGTGGGATTTTTGTCTAGTGAAAATAGTTTGGTAGAAACATTTTAGTGGAGATGTTTGGATCCTTTTATCTTTTTGTGTTGAAAACATTTTGCCCAGCTGAACTATAATTTTAAAAAATAGAAATGTATGACAAAAGCTGTATAGATAATTGCTACATATAGGGACTAATCTGAGCTCTGTAGAAATGTCTGTTTAGTACCCTGGTAATATCTGAGGAATAAATATATCATTGTCAATTCTTTTAAGTTTATATTAATAGTAAAGGTTTATCAACATCTTTGAAAATATGTGGGAGTACCTAGGGCCACTGTTGGAAAGTGCATTCTGAGCTTTCCAGTAGTGTCATGGATCAAAAGCCATTTTTATAAATATCACTCCTGACCAAGCATTTTGGCTGCAGATGTCTCTAGAAACTTCTGCATTTCCAAAGCAATATGAGTGACAGGAAATTACTGCAACTGAAATGATAAAAGAAAAGGGGCTGTTATTCTATAGGAGGAATGCAAATATTTGGCTTTTTGTCTTCAAATATTTTCACAGAAATGCAGTAATAGCTCTGCCCTTGTAGGATGCAAACATCTCTGCCCTGGAGTTGGGTGCAGGGGTGATGGTGAGGTGAATTTCCCTCTGCTCCAGCTGCAGGGAGCCCCACCTCACTCCTCTGGGCTGTCTCCTTTTGCTGATAAAGAAACTCAGACTTTCTTTATGCATCCTTGGCCCTGCTGGGAGCTGCCACCAAGGAGGATGGAGCAGAGCCTTCCGAGGTGGTGCTTGGCTCTGGGCACTGCACGGCTGCAGAGCTGCTCTTTCCTGAAGTGAGTTCTGTGTGGTGAGGCAACGTCACAAAAGCATCCCCTGAGAGCAGCAATGTGCAGACAGCCAGGGCTTCCCAGTGGTGCCAAAATCTGGGTTTCTTTTTTAATGTATTTCAATTGGCTTCTACAACCATTTTCACCACAGGATGAGTCTGCTCAGCTGTACCATCAGCCTGGAACAACACGTAGTAAAGAAAAATGAGCTCTGTGCATGAATAGGCATTTATGAATTTGGCATATAACCTTTGAGTATTGTGAGGGTTTTTTACCCATTTATCCCCAAACATACATAATTCACGATTTCCAGAAAAATTATGCAGTGCTCAGTCTCATTAACTGCTCACTCCCAGCTTTACTTCCATGGAAAGGAAGCTCCATTAAACACTTAGTGGTGTTCATGGGAGGCAGAGGCAAAAAGCAGGCTGGTAGGGGCTGTTCTCTTCTTGATTCCACAAACTGTAGGAGGTTGAATGCAGAAAATAAAGTTGGACAGGACCATTAAACAACAACAACAAAAAAGTATTTATCTTTGTTTGAAGCAATTTAATGGTAATAATCATTCACAAATATCTGTAACTTATCAACTGGTGGTCTGCATGTACCTGTAAGATGAGAACCTGGATCACCTACCTATAACATAATTTTCCATGTTTAGATGCAATGATTGAGAATTATTTTTTTTTNTTTTATATGAAATGATTTTAAATTTTTTTTTTTTTTTTTTTTTTTTTTTTTTTTTTTTTTTTTTTTTTTTGTAAGGAAATAAAACAGCTGCTAGGGAACAGTCAGGTACAACATTATTTGGGATGTTAAGGAAAAGGGAGGAGTTACCACATAATATTGGCTTAAATTCTTCCAAATCTGTTTTGAAAGGGATTTATAAATGGGNTAGGGGTGTCTTAATGGTCCATTAGCAGAAAACATTCCCCTGGAGGGAGGACAGGGGTGAAAGAGAGAAGAAACACTGCCCCACCTGGTTTTAACAGTTGGCCCATTATCAGAAGGCATCTGCCCCTCTCCCCCCCAGAGTTACAAGAGATAAAGAAAAACATCTCCCCAACTGCTTTTAACAAATGAAATAGAACACACACCCCTGGCTCCACAACCCAGGACAGAAACTGAAACAGTTTCAAGTGACTTTGCTGGAATGGAAAGGATGGGTTCAGCAGTGTTTAAATAGCTGGACTCTACTGCTTCATGGGTTGCCAGGGCAAGCTGGGAGAGAAGATATTTTAGGAAACATTTAAGCCCAATTTGAAACTCTGGAGCACCACAGACAATACTTTGATTCTGAAAGTGATTAGAAACGATAATAATAATTGCAATTACAACAATTGCAAATAATTTTTTCTGAGAATGAGGATTGTTTTGGCGAGTTTTTTTTTGAAAATGTGAAACCTTGGATAAATAATTATTTGGCCAAATGAGAATTTTTCAGCTTGATCGTGTAAAATGTGAATATCAGTTCAATAAAGGGAAAAACCCACCACAGGCATCACAGATATCATCTTTACTGGCATGGTTATTCCACACCACAGCAAGTTACTCACTCCAGTGTCTTCAGCCAAGCAGTAGAGTGGAGCTAAAAAAAGATCTCATTGTCCTGTGCTGGAAGCATAACTGAGCACAAGCAGAAATCACTGGATCAGGGAGACTCGGCTTGAGAGCTGTTAACCAACCTGCCAACAAACGTGTCCTTTCACACTCCCTGATCCCCAATATTGCCACGAGATGAGGCAGCATTCATAACAAGTGAAAGGTGAGAACAGGATAGTTATTACAGTTCCCCTCTTTTCTCCATGACAGAGATAATAGCTGGTGCCTTCAGTCAGACAGGGCAGGTGCCAGCTGTCCCCTGACAAATGCTGCTGCAGACAACCCTGAGTGCTCAACAGTGACCAGAAGCACTTCAGGGCTTTTTCACTGGGCAGTGCCTTGGGATGGAGTGGAGGTAGCAGGCATAGCCCTAACTGAGGGCTTTCTGGTAGGGGTGATGAGAGGATTTTTGTAGTTCTGCAAGGTGTAAATGGCTGGAAATAGGAGCAGAGCTTTCAGCTGGTGAAGAGAGGGCAGGTGGAGGGGCCTCCTATGCCTCCCATCTTCTCTTGTTGCTGAGTGCCTGGGGACTGGGTGAAAACACCTGAATCCTTCTCACCTTTGTTTGGGTGAGGTGGACTAGCCCAGCTGAGGAGAGAAAGCACAGCGTGAGGCGTCAGAAACAAACCTGGGATGGCAAAGCTGAACAGCAGGGAAAATCACCTCATTTCCAGCTGTGATAAAGGAGAGTGAGAGCAAGGAAGCTTTTAGAAGATATTGAAAAATATTGAGGTTTTGACAGGCTGATGAAGAATCTGGAGATGGTGCTGCTGAGAGTGGGGGAGATCTGGGATCACACAGAAAGTGCCCCAGCAGAGAGCAGGACTGCTGAGTTTGCTGTGTGAAGCTCCTGCTGTAAATAAAAAGCTGTGTGTGAGTGAAGTACCCGAGTCAGTGCAGAGGGGTGAAGTGTGGAGCACTGAGCACTGCAGGATATCAGAACAGACTCCAGGCAAGGTGGGAGACAGCACTAAACCTTAATGGACTGTTGAGATGGAGAAGAGGAATACACAATGAGGTGAAAGCCAGACCAAGGGAAGTTTGAATAGCGAGGAATTTCCAGGAAAAGGTCAATTTTAGAGACACACAAGAATTAACCCAGAGAAATGCTTCATTGTGCTCTAATTATGGCCAGTAGACTGTGTTCAGGTGATGGTGCATGTTCTGTTTCTGGTGATGGGCATGATTGCATGGCTTTCTGTAAATTATCATTACTTGCATAAGTACAAAATTCAGCTATTGCCTGATTGGAGGTCTCTGGGCACCAGCTTTCAAATCACAGGGAAGAGCAGACCTTATGTCTGGTCCTGTCCCTACTCTGTGCTCTCTTCACACAAAACTTGAACAGAGGATGAATTTACTGCATTATATTTGCCTTTTGTTCTAGGATCCGAGTATTTATTTCATCCGATTGATGCTTAAATTCCCATTAGTTACTAGTGCAAAAAGCATTTCATAACTATGCAAACACGAAGCTGAATTTTCATCTTGGTGTTTTGTCCATATAACAATTCCTCTGATAAGTGCTTTCGTGCTATCCTTTAAAATCAGGAAATAAAAATGTAATAAAAACCACACTACTCCTCTCTTTCACATCTGCAGTGTAATCAAAGGTCAATAGCTAAGACTAGTACCATGTCCTGGTGGTTAAATAGCTGCTAGAGGTGAAATAGCTGTTTTGTTACTACAATAATTTGACTTACTTATGCCAAGAAGCGTGGCTTGGTAATTGTTCCCTCAGTGACAACAAGTTACAAACAGCTCTATTTTCACATGAAATACATGGAAAAAAAGGTCTGATATTGAGAAACCAGTTAGAAGAAAGCTTTGTGCTGAAAACCCTGAGAAGTTTTCTTAAAAAAATGTCTTTAGGAAAATAAAATGTTGCACTGTATGATTTCTTGTTGGGAATGTGGTTTGTGTGGACAAGAGATGGATGTTTCAGGCTGCTCCTGCCACTGGAGCTCTGGGATACTCCATACATCTCAAAGCAACACACACCTGCGAAACTATGGGGTGAAAAAAGAGAATTTTTTAGGTCTTTTTTTTTTTTAGTATTATAAAATTAAACTTACTAGTGATTGCATTTTTCAGTCTGGAGGCATTTAATTAGACACATTCATTGGGATCACTGACACTGCTTTTATCTGCTTGATTGTTAAAATTGTATCATAATTAGGTGTCACATCACAAAAGCTGTTCTGCAACAGACTTAACTATTACTATCAGATTTCAAAATTAATTTCTATAAACTGATGCTAACCAGGCTGTTGAATATCCTTAAAATTTGAAAGAGTAAATAATTCTCATGATAGCACTTCTGTTGCCATAACATTAATTAATTTCTAAGCAGTATACAGCGTGTTGTAACATGAAGAGATGATCTGGTGTTATAAAAAAACATAAATACAGGCTGAAAACACTTTGCAATAGTATATTTTAAGTAACTCAGCTCTTTCAAGCAACGCATTTGGGTTATGATGCTTGTCATGGAAAGAAATTCTCATTTAGCACGTGGGCACAATGCAGTTAAAATGAGAAAATACATTTTTTAAATAAATGGTAGCTTTCACAGGCAACTGGAGGCACTTAATCTGCAAGTCCTGCTCCTTCTTGCCAGATCAGCTGAAGAGATCCTGTATGAAGTGGCTGTTGAATTACATGCTTTAGCAGTCTTTGTAATTGACATGGTTGCACTTAATAACTGTATCATGTCTGGATACTCTGTGTCGAATGCAGAGCAGGGATAAATTTCGATTTGTCTCGTATAGTTGGTGCTCTTTGCTTGAATACTGAAGTATTCATGGAGAAGTGGAATACTACACCCCCAATAAGTATCATAAAGTTCTGTTGTTGCTACTGCTATTTGATTTCCCTTCATTTTAATTTTTTTTTTTTTAAGAATTTATTTATTTTGTTTCAAGTCTTGAGAAATTTAATCCGAAATACCAAATGAAAAACTACTGAGGTGGGTCTGGGCAGCTGTGGTGTTCAAAGAAGTAGTTTCCTTGCTCTGTACTGGGAATTGGAATGTTGTCATTAACTGTAAAGTGCAGAAGTTCCTGGTCAGTCCCTGACACTTCAGTGGGGCCCCAGTGCTGGGGTGTCCCAGGTGTTGTGGGCAGAGGGAACCCTCTGAGCTGGCACCTGGCAAGAGATGTGGGGCAGAGATGGGCTTCACCCCCGTGTGACAGTGGAGTTTTGTGTTTATTTTAGCCTGTTTATTCACATTTCTGATTCTCTCCCCATGGCCCAGTTTTGTGAGACCTACAAGGAGCAAGGAAGAAGTGAATTACAGGCAGGAGCAACAGGGTAACCTCTTCCCCAGCTCAGCAGAGCTGCAGGCTGGTGCAGAATTTATCAGGCTGCAGGGTGCTCAGGTTCCCAGAAACACAAGCTTGTAGCAGTAAAAGAACCAGCTGCAGGCTAAGGAAATGGGACTTGTGGATTGTTTTATTCCAAACTTTCATCTTTTGCCATAGTCTCTCTTTATTCTAATGTCTATTGGGCGTACCTTGCTATGTTACCCCTTACCTGCTCTTATTTTCTTTCCCACGTCTATTATTTTTTTTAAAATTTATATCAATGGTTTTGAAACAAATTCTTCCTTGTCCTTCTCTATTTGTACAAAATAGAATATTGGAAAAGGAGAGGGCATGTGCAGGGCTTTCCTTTCACTGAATGTGTAGCACCAAAGAGTTGGGTTACAGACATTTCTGTAGGCAGATCTGCCTCTCTGGTTGTCAGGGGGCAAAGTGAAGGTAGATGATTGTGAAATTGTGCCCCAGGGAAGAGTGGTGAAACCTCATCTGTTTCATATTAATGTTGAATTCACAATCCCAGTGTTATTGACTTCTAAAAATAAAACAAAAAACAAAGGCAGACAGCAGCATCCCTGTATCAACCATATCAGCTTCTGAGCAGCCTTACTAGTACTGCTTTTCTCTTCTTCAAATGTTTTTTGCAATTTTTTGAGAACTGTATGATTTTAGCAAGGGGAAATGTCTGACCTTCCAGTGTGGGTGTCTTATTGCATGTCAGCACATCTGGTTGCAGTAGATTATTTGCCACTGCAGTGGATTATTTGCCATTGCAGTGGGTTATTTGCCATTGCAGTGGGTTATTTGCCATTGCAGTGGGTTATTTTGCAGTGGGTTATTTGCCACTGCAGTGGGTTATTTGCCACTGCAGTGGGTTATTTGCCATTGCAGTGGGTTATTTGCCACTGCAGTGGATTATTTGCCATTGCAGTGGGTTATTTGCCACTGCAGTGGGTTATTTGCCATTGCAATGTCATCATGAGAGAAATAAAGGAGCGTCTGTGTTTAGGCACCTGAAAATCCCCATGTCACACTGGCTTGTGGCTGGACTCTCAGCTGAGGCAAATAGATGATCCAAGATATTTTTTTCTTTTGTGCTCTGAAGTTGTAATTTTTTTTCTCTGATCAGGTCACAGAGATCTTTGTTAATGAAGATTTGTGAGGTCACTGTAGTGACGTCCCCTGATCAGACCAGTACAGATGGAATAGGAGATATGAGTGAACTCTTCCATGAGATAACCCTTTGTTTGATATTAACATTTTCTGTGCTATGTTTTCTACAAATGTTTTACAATTTTTTTTCTGCATCTAGGAGTCCTGTGAAGACAGCAGACTGTTGTCCTCAAATGCCTTTGGAAGTAAAAAGACACTTTGAAGATTTTTGTGGTCAAATAGCTTTAATTTAATGCGTTAATTCCTTTCATTTATGTTTATTCTGCTTATATGTGAATATAAATGTAAATTGAATGGAAATAAATTATTCAAAATGAAAGTTGAAATGGAAAATTTCGGCCTTCCTCAATTGACAAGATAAAAATTATTCATTTCATACATTTCCTCTGCAAGAGGCTTTTGATTTGATCAGATTTGATCAAATTCTTCTATGGAAAATTATTCCATTCATATTTTTTTTCTAACTGTGGTTTCAGCTGTGAATACTGCAAAAATATTGAAAAGTTCCAGAATATGAAATCTTTTCTGTCTCTAATACTGTTTTAATATGATGGGATAATAGAGCTAGGGAATCGTTTTGTTTAGAAGGGTTGGGGAAGGATATATGAGATATATAAAGTGACAAGTAAGCCTCTTCCACATCAGAAATTAATGCAAAATTCTGTTGGAATACCATGAAGTTAAGGTTAATTTAGATTTATTGTTATGTAATGGGGTTAGGGTTATTGTGCAAGGTGTGTGGTTCTTTGCTTTGTTCATTTCCTGAATACACATTTCCTCAGGTCATCCATAGGAAATAAATTTAGAAGTTCAGGACAGGATATTGTATTTCTTAAACAAAAAGAGCAGCTGTGTAAACTGGTAACACTAGCTGGTTCTTATCTTCTGGATTCAGGTTATAAGGCGTATATATTTATATATTTTATATCTATATTTTTATAATTTATAGAATATTACATATTCTAATTTATATAATATGTTTATTTATATACTAGATACATTGGGTTTTAAATAAACATTTCTGTGCTCAGCTTCGGGGACATTTGCTTGCAGTACAATCCCTGTCTTGATTAATGCTGGTTAAGAACCATCAAATATAAATCTTTATTCAGGATAGTTAGGAACTATAACCCCTGCCCCTTTCAGGTCAAACATTTCACAGCACTCCATTACAACTACAAAATTGTTCAGATTTCTGGAGCATATGTGAGGTCCCAAAATTTATTAGGCTATGAATCTTGGGTACCGGCAAGTCCTCCTGAGTAGATGTTGTCTGCTAAGGACTTGGATTGCTAGTGAAGAGAGAGGTCTGCACATCTTTACAAATATGGCTGCAAAACAGCTACTGAACCCTTCTTCTCTGTCTTTGGTAGAAGTGTTACCATCCTGTCTTGACACAGACGTGTTGTTGCAGCATGCTTAGAAAACAAGCAAAAGCAAAACCCACCTCCCCTGTCTCTGCATCGTCCTCCAGCTCTTCCCCCAGCTCTGTCTGCTAATTCCTCCTCTCTTCTTGGTTTTCTATATTTAGAAATCTCCTATTTCTATGTCTATTTCCTATTGATCACTACCTCCTTTTGTCTTAAACAGCTCCTGCATCTTTCACAAATGTGCTGCTTTCTTTACATCAGTCCACTGGCTTAGGAGGATTTTGGTTCTGCTCTGGTGCATTGGGACAGAACAAACAGCAGCAATGGCAGCTCAGCCTGTTACAAAACCTTGATTCCCAGACAGATTCCTTTTTGTCCACAAAGACAAAAATTAACATGAACCTTGCTTTGTTCACTGCCTTTTATATTCCTTCTTTAAAATTTACCTGTGGGTTCATTAGAAAAAAGGGTAAAGAAACCCCATTAAAAAAACCTTTGTGTGGAAAGATTCTGATCTAAAGTTGTTGGCATCTTCAAAGTACTGCTGGTCAATGGTACTGATCTTTTCATGCAGACAGGATAGATCTAGCTAATATTTAATTCCTAGAATACAAAGACTTCTGCATAATGGATAAGATGAATGTGTTACTTGTGATATTCATATCTTCCCTTACATCAGCCTTCTAGCTCCTAAAAGGGACTGTAAGACAGCTGGAAAGGGACTCTTTGCAAGGACATGTAGTGACAGGACAGGGGTTGATGGTTTTAAACTGAAAGATTACAGGTTTAGATTAGATATTATGAAGAAATTATTTAATGTGAGGGCAGTGAGGCACTGGAACAAGCTTCCCAGGGAAGGTGTGGATGCCCTGTCCCTGGGAGTGGTGGGGCTGGTTGGGGCATTGGTGGAGATGATTGTGAAGGAGCCTTTTCCATCATCTCCATTTGTGCTAGCCATTCTGGGAGTGGGGAAAAAAAAAAAAAACGTTTCAAGGTGAGCAGTGGTTCAAGTCTTTGGTGGTTTTAAGTGAAAGAATGAGCTACAAGGGTTTTACTTTCTGGGAGTGCTGCTGGAATTTCCTGTTCTGAGTGTCCATCATGTCTTGCTGAGTCAGACCCTGTTCCCAGTGCATGGCTTTTAATGCTGGCGCACCAGCCCTGCTGACACAGGGCAGTCCCAGAGCTGAGGTGTCACACAACCAAAAAAAAACCCCAGCCAAGGCTGTGACGAAGGGGTCTCACTGCAATCATCACACTTTTCTTTGGAACACATGGACTCTGTACTGGACAAGGGCTGTTCAGACAAAATCTACCCATGATCAACCATTTTAATGATCACTTGGCTGGGAAGAGGGCTCTGCTTGGCAGTGCTCTCACCCAGTGATGTCAGCAGGCTATAGGTGACACCAAATGTCACTTTCTGTTTACCTCCTTGGAGAGGAAATGGTAGGAAAAGGCAGTACATGATATATAAATAGTGTCTTCTGCCCCTGAGGAAACTGATGCTGTGTGGGAGGACCCCAGCATGGGCCACATAAAAACACAGTGGATTTCCACGTCTCACACATGGGAGACCAGGGTCTTTCATTGAGCTCTGGTTGTTTCACTCCTGCTGAAAGGGGAAGAGAGGCAGCCCTTATGTGCTGGCTCCCTTCCTTGGGGGTGAGTTATTTCATGTGCTGCCCTTCCCTAAACATGGTGCCAGATGTTGCCATGGCCTCTTAGCAGTGGCTGTGGACAAACTGTCCCTTCTGGCCTTTTCTGCACTTCCTGCGGTATCCAAAATGCGTTTCTTAACGTGCTGTGTCGTAATTTTGGGGTTGCTTTTTTCTTCCCTTCTTAAGACCAGCAAACGAGTGCATTTAACCATGAAAGCATGTACAAATGCATTCCTGTTAGTGAGTAATAATGAAAAGTCAGAGAGATTAATGTGCTGTTGCTGTTTATTCAGTACTGCATTGCTTGTGACTAACTACAATGGATGAGACCTTCTTTCTGCCTCATTAAATAAGTTAATCATGTAAATCAGGAGGAAAAACATTTTTGGTAGTGAGAGTACAGGTTGAGCATCAGATATGCAGTTTTGACCACCAGGTGTTAAAGGAGATTTGACAACTACAGGTGTGCCAACTACAAAACATTCACATCAGTCTTCTGTTATCTCTAAAGTAAATGAAAACAAAATTAAAAGGTCAAACTGGTGCTTGTTTCAATCAGGAGTACATGGCCTGAGTCCAGAAATACTGGAATTTCTATCAGAGAGAGAGGGGAACTCTAAAGGAAATGGAAGTTCTTGAAGAAGACAAATTATAATGGACACTGCAATATATTCAGAAAACTTTCATGGCTTTAAAATTACAAATCAAAAGCACAATTCATTATCTGTAAGGTAGGATTTACTAAAACTTCCAGATATTGCTCTCCTGGCTTACCAAAATCATGCACAGATTTAAACTCTGGGTTTGAAGGCAAGAGAATGAAAATGTAAATAGGGACATAATCTTGACAACCTGGGAAGGAATAGGAATAAAAATGTTTAGATTAAACCAGCAACAGTGATAAAGAAATGTAGCTCTCAGGATTAAAAGACAGAATTAGGAAAAACTCACCACGTTATCTGAATATTTGTTCGAAACACTTTTAAAGCCCAAACCGAGCTGCTGAGACTGAAGAAATTTCAGGTTCCAGTAATGTGTTTTTTAATCAGACTGAGTGCTTGCATTTTCTGATTGCAGATGGAATGAAAGAAGTTTAGAATTATTGGGGGTTTTTTCAGCTCAAGACCTGCTGAAATTTTTGTCATCACAGGATTCTTAGTCCAGAGGCTTCAGAAGCCCTAACAACTACATAGTTTGATGCCAGCCCAAGAATAAAGTGGCTGTGGAGATAATTGTTAGAAGCTGCATTAAAGGATATAGAAATATTGGAAAAGTATTGCCTTCCTTCCTTTGTTTTCAATTAAAAAAAAAATAAAGCTAAATCCATTATAGGTGTCTTTTAGAGACAGCAGTGATCACAGGGGAAACAAATAAGGAGGCCTGCAAAAGGATATTGAGAAAAAGGAAGCACTTTATTGGTTGCAAGGAAATGAGTATGGATCTGAAGCAAAACTTGCTGAAATCAATGGGAGATACTCACTGATTTCAGTGATATTGGAGGAAGGCTCAAGAGCTTGAGCTGACGTTACCTAATTAAGATCCTGATGGCTTATTTGGCCCAACAAATTGCGCTGTTGCTTCATTGCTGGAATAATACAGAGATTTAAAACAAAATGGTCAATTAAAAAACAGCCATGCCTTTGCAATAGGCTTAATCCATGTTTCAAATCAGAAATCCCTATTTTTAGCATCAAAGCCTGTTCTTCCACTTCTTAATGGCACTTTTGCAGCTGGTGTTCGGCATTTATGTACTTATTTTTACATCAAACAAAATTTGCATACAATTTGTTTATCAAAATTTAATATTAGATTAACTCATCGATTTTAGCCACTGTTTTCATATCTTTTAATTTCATAACAATAGTAGATCAAAATTAATTTTGCCAGTGGATAATAATGAGGCAGTTGTGTTTAAAAGCTCTGTCCTAGACTGGAGTCAGTAATTCCCTGGAGGTTTTGTTCTGACTGCCTCATTTTGGCCCTGATGCTTTAGGTTTGGGGGAGTGTTGGTTTTGTAGCATTCATCTTCAATGTGGGAAAAGTCAAAAGTAAAAATAGAAACTGAGGCCAACCAAGTACCAGCTCACCTTCCACTGTGGCTGTGTGGATCCAATCCTCTTTTCTTAATTTAATTTTGCTGGTGTTTAGATTTGTCTGAGAAGAGGACCTATCCCAAAATAAGTAAGAGGTGAGGTTGTGTAAGAACACCTGTCCTGATAACATTTTTATTCAAGGTGATGGAAAAGTGGCCAGAACACCTCAACTTATGACCTTTGTAGTATTGTAGGCAGAAATGTTTTCAGACCAGTTATTGACATTTTGACGTCCCTGAAACTAATTCTTAGCTTTATTTCATCCTTAGTGCCATTTTTTTAATTGATAAATGAAACAATACGCAACTCTAGTTTCTACAGTAAAAATAGGTGCAGATATGATAGTTTCTTCTGTTGCTATCTTGTAGCAGTGCAAGCTATAATACATTATATGGCTTCCAATGACTAAAAATTATGTTTTCAATTTGGTAAGTCGTTTTCAATTGAAAATATAATGCATTCCTGCATAAGACATATTGCTCTGTGGCAGGCTGTAAGTATCAGGGAAGACCTACTATATCTGAAACAACATAATTAACACTCTTTGTTCATGATAGGCAAATAAACAACCAAGGCAGGCCTTTTCCAGTGATGGATAGCATCTTTATTAAAGAATTAATCTAGATCTCAAAGCAGGATCTATCTAGTACATAAATCAGGGCCTTGTGGTTCCATTTATGGTTTCTTTTACAACCTAAGTGTTGTTTATTGCCATACAGCCCCATGATTCATTGTTGAGGGATGCCAGGCCTTTGTCTTCTCTCTATTCTCACTGCAGATGGAGACACTTCCAGTTCACAGCAGCACCACTGATTTCCTCTGCTCTTAGCAAGTATTTGAATTCCTGCTGTCTAATATCAATGACATAACCATATGGAGAAGGTTAAGTTGTGCTGATGAAATGTATTTATGTATGTGAAGTATTTATTTTCCCCAAACCATATGCAAAGTCGGGGTTGCCCTCCCAGAGAGCTGCACTTGTCCTCCTGAGATGGTCAAGTTTGGAAGAACAGAGAGGTTGCATGAAAACTGTAGTGACTTATTAGCTCCTGTTTGGAGATGATGAGCCAAAATACACCATTCCAGCTGTTTGGTAGCTGCCACAGGCAGACCTGTGACAACTCCCCTGAGCACGTGGCCAACATATTTAAGTATTTTCCCTGGTCAGTAGCTCTCTGTGCATGTTGCATGTGCTCGGGATCCCCAAAGGCTTTTTCCTTACCTGCCTTAATTGCAAGATGGGCAATTAGAGCACCATGCTGACAGCTGTATCTCAGCTTTCATTGCTCAGCAGCAGATCAAACAAAGGCACCATGTCAGATCATTGGATACATCTATGTATGGTGAAGTGCCATCAGTATAAATCTTGCAAAATGCTTTGGGGCCCAGAAAGGCTCTTAAAAAGCCTCATCTTCTAGTTTAGAACATTCTCTGGATAAGGTTGGTAGGTTGTTTGGACTTTATTGAATTTTTTATATGTGGCTGTGAGCAGACTATTAGATTATTTACTTAAGAACTGAGTGATGCTTCTATGACTCGATGTTTTTGTTTAAATAATTATGAGATATGGGAGATACCTGTCTATGAGGGGTCATATCAGCTGTCCTTTCAGGTTGTTGCCAAATGCATGTAGGTACATCTGCAGGGATTACACTCTTGGACTGGAATGTTTCCAGGAAAAACATAGCAGAGCTCTATTTCTTTTTTTTTTTTTTAAATATGCTGGTAGTGTTTTAGTGAAAAATGAGATTTAAGAAAGCATTTTAGAAGTTTGTTTACAAGATTCTCTTGCAGATGCTTCTGCTCATTAGGAAATGCCAGCGTGGAAGTTTTTACGTCTACAAAGATTGCAGATACATCAAGGAGAAGCAAATGGATTATTTAAGCATTAACAACAGTGGAAAATCTGCAGTCTACATAAGCCCTTCAAAATGCATATCAGCTTCCACTGCTCATTCTGCTTGGGACCTTGAGAGAAGGAATGTCCAAAGAAAGATAAAACCCTTTTAACAGAGAAATTTTTGTTTGCATTTAGTTTTGAGAAGGCAGTGTGCAACTGAAAAGTGTAACTAATCTGGTAACTGTGGAGTAGATTGTGAGGTGGTTTTCACCAAAGATGAAGGAATAAGAGTTTTATTCTGTATAGCCAAGACATGCTACTTTCCAAGGATATGGATGTAAGACACTGTTAACATTGTTAATCTGAAAGGGCTTGTGATTCTCAAAAATAACTTTACCAATATCAATAACTTTTATGATTTTATATCATGGCATCAAACAAAATGAGTCCCAGACTTCTGCAATGAACAAGTGGATTCTGTATAATGCCAGTTAAAGGTCATTTGTTTTGAGCAAAGGTGTGCAACACTGCCTTATTTTCAAAAAAACACCTTTCTGGTTTGTGCACACTTTTCTAAATTCAAATATAGAATATCACAAATCAGAAACTGAGTTCACATCTGTTGAGTGAGCATCAGGAGGTTTGGTGCTTCATCTTGGTTTTTCAATGGTGTTGACCAAATTCAGTGGGCTTCTGCTTCAAATGCCTTACCTGGATGAGGTAATGATGTGGGCACTTAGTGAATATTTGCATAGCAGCACCTCTGCTTCCTGGTGAGAATTGATTTCAGCATATTGAAATACAGGTAAACTTGAAAAATAATGAACCTCCCATTTCCTAAGGACCTCCAATTTTAATAAAATGCTGCCTGGTAAAAAAAGTGATGTGCCCTTCCCATACTGAAACTTAGAAACACCAAAACTTAATAAAATTACCCACATGGGTGTTTTTAATAAGTTCAATATCGTGTTTTCCTGCCTGTTTGAGAAAATAAATTTCTTGCTTTTGGTGCATCTTGCCCTTTTTACTTGTAATAAGGCATGTCATGGCTCAAGCAACATTATCTTCAATTGAGGAAGCAATAGCCTTTTTCCCCCTTAAATTACTGATGTAGAAGCATTCCCAATGAGAACTTGTGCAGCTAGACTGAACCCAGAGAACCACAGCTGTCTCAAGTGGTGTTTGAAATGGTGAATGCACAACTCAAGGTTCACCCAGATCGTTATTCTGTAACAGGTTCTTTTCTGTGTCAGCCTGGTGTGCAGGCACCATCCCTTTCCTGTTGTGACAGGTTTTGCAGGAGCACAGGATCCATCTGCTTGAGCCTGACTGCAGCCCCAAGGCCACACGTAATGTTGGTACAAAGTATAAATAATACATCAGTGTGGGACATGACAGGCACTGACAGTGGGGCTGGACAAGTGGTGTAAGTCTGAATGAGAAAGAAAACTTTAGTACAAGTGGAGGCTAACAAAGAACAGCTTCTTCTAGATTTTTTTCTTTTTTTTTTTTAATTACATGCTTTGGATTAAATAAAATTATTACAGTTCTTTTGTAAGAAGCTGTTTTAATTCCCATTTTGTTTCCATAAGTTGCTGCATAAATTGTATTTTCTCTATAAATTCTCTCTGGTTTGGGCTTTGCCTCCTGGGGTTTTAATTTATCAGGCTTGTCATTTCTTGACTATTACCACAGATTGAAATGTACAGTAGACACCTGGAGGGTTTTACTTTTTTCCATCCTTGGGCATTGTAGAAATAGGACCATCTGGCCTGTAGGTCTGGAAGCATCAACATTCACTCATTAAATGTGTCTGAAGCCCTCACTTTCAATCTGCCTCATTTAGCTACCTTAGCACTGTAGTTAGGGGCTCTGTTGTCTTCACCTGTTGTTTACAGTCAGTTCCGACGTGTGCTCCAAACTCCAGGAGAGCATCTCCTACATTCCATCTCAATCTTTGTGCTTTGGCACCCTTTGGCTGCTCCTGGAATGAGAATCTGGGGTTAAAGCGTGGTGGTATCTCCGAAATTTCATTCAGCATCACCAGAAACATTCAGCATTTCAGAAAGGTTATGGAATACAAAGCCTTTAAGAGGATCCTGTGGGGTTGTCTGATGGGTGCTTCTCAAGGGACAAATGGCAGGGAAGTATCTGCTTCCAGTGACATTTGCTGGTGAAAGTCCATGTGGGATGTGCCTTTGCTGTGTCAAACAGGGCTCAGGTGCAAAAAGGAATTCAAAGGGGAGAGCTCAGCTCTCTGGCTGTGTCTGGGAAAGCAGCAAAATTTTCACACTGGAAGCAAAGGCATGTTCTAGTTGTGAATTAACTAAAGACTGTCATCTCGCAGAGTGTTCCTGGGAGAAGCTGGACCCCAGAAAGGAGCCTTGTTTTGATTATTAGCAGTGACTTACCTGCCTGTCAGGAGATGGTGACAGGCTGTAAAACCCCCTTCTATTTTGTGTGTGCTTGAAGAGTTGACAGCAGTTCATTGTGAACTCAGCAATGATGTAATTGCACCGTCTTGCTAATGCAGTTTTTATTTTTTCTTCTCTCTGTAGTTGATAAATGCCTTTAAAAACTTTTAAAGAAAAACCAGAGAGTATAAAATTCCAAACAAAATGCCAAAATTATGAGCTTTGCTGTGTGCATGATTGTGTGCACTGGGACTTGTTGCAAGAGCAATCATTACAGATATTTGGGCCAAACTTGCTTCTATGGAGGGAGAAAACAAAAAACAAAAACAACCCTCCTACATAAAAGAAAAAGAGCCTGAAAATGTGCTGCTGAGGTGTAAGCATGAATAAGGATTTAGCTTAATCTGGAGCCTCTCAGGATCAATGAATTTTTTTGGTAGGAGCTTCTCTATAACACAGATCAGAGCACTTTTATTGAGGTGAGGCCTGTATTTTCACAACCACAGTAGTAGCTTTAATAACTGGGGATACTTAAGAAAGCCAGAATAAATATTGAGCTTCTCTTCCTTTCCTCATTTTGCCTGAAATTCATGCAGAACTATCATTTCCTGAAAAGAGATCTGCCAAAGCTTTGGAATGTGCACACCACTCCTGTCTCTTTGTATACTTCAGGCCTCTTTTGATGTAATTTCTTGTTGCTTGTCCCATTTCCACTGAAGGGAAATAGCTCTCAAAATTAACATTTCATGAGACAGTTCCAGCAGACCGTAAAATACACCATGACCATATGTAATAAATATTATTTGGTTCAGTCTTCTAAGTTGTTACAAGTGTGCACCTTAGTCATGCACCCTTTTGTAAAACTCAGAGGCAGTGGGGGGAAGGTAAAGCTGTGGAGTTTTGCCTCCATCTCCAGATACCCCTTTGGGAATATAATGAAGTGTCCTGAGGGTCAGCTCTGTAACCCTGCCCAGGTCCCACCAGCATTGCTGAGGAGCCTCTGCTTTACCTGTACAGCCCCTGTGAAAACTTCTGTGCCTCTGCAGAGAGATCTGACTTCTCCATTCTCTGGAGAAGGCCATGAGCAAAGCCAGTGCTTCAGCCTCACACCATCAGTGGGCTCTGGGTCATGACAATTTTCATTTGAGCAAAAAGCGGGGTGGGTGGTGGGGCCAGTTTATCAGTTTACTTAGAGATCTTATCTGGCAGTGAATTTCTTGACCTGAGTCAAAAGTCTCTTCCTGATCATTCTGCCTTCTGCTGTTGTACACCTTTTTATTTCTCTGGTGTAACCTGCTCTCATGCAAGGATGTGTATGACACCTCAAGTGTAAGTGCTTAATGGAGAGGAGGTCACTGGGGGATGTGGAGTGGAAGGTGGAGGTGAAAAGGGGTCACTCCTCATGCACCAGATGTCAGAAGTCTCTGTCCTTTACTTCCAGCTTCAGCCAAGTCTTTCTTCAGGCTGTCTCCAACTATAGCAAGCCTCTCTGTACAGAAAATACCTGTTCTGACTGCCAAAAGCCAAAATATTTTTTATCCTGCTTGTTTAGTGACCCATAGCATCACTTGGTCTCTGAAGGGGAGAAAGAAACTCTTCTGCAGAGAAAGGATTTCCTTTAGTGCAGCAGTCACAGCAACTCACAAAATTGGCTCTGCTCTAACTCCCAAATTTGGGGCTGGCAATTAGGAAAGCTCAGCTGGCAGGGATGTGGAGTTATTTCTCCTCTTCTTCCACCATTATTAGTATTCAGTTTCTGTCTATCCATCTATCCAAGTTAAACCCAGCAGGCAAGATGAAATGCTGGTGCTTTCTTCCAAATCAGTAAGTAAGGCACTCTCAGAGACGTGCATCACCTGCTGCCAGAGCCTGCAGACAGATCCCCAGCACAGCAGAGCACAGAGCTGAACAAAAGCTGTCATTTAACCCTGGTGCTATCCTTGAGGGCTTCCCAGCTTCATAAAATGCATTTTTGGCCTGTGTTATGGTGATTTGGTACCTGAGTGATCTGTGAACCTCAGGCAGCATTGGTGAGGTAAAACGTCTGAAATGGAAACCTGTGACAAATACCTGTATCAGCTTAAAGAGTTTTACCAGCTCTCTTTTCCAACTCTTCAGCTGGAGTTTGAAAATGAAGGAGTAAAACTAATTTATAGACTTCGTGATTTCTAGGAGTTGTTAGAAATCATCCATTGAATGATTCACATGAATGGGAGTTTATATGGTTCAAACAAAAAGGAAGTTTCACAGTTGGATTAGAGATCAAGCATCAGCACCCATCTCTGAACAGGGGTTTGCACTGAGGGAATCTGTTTTAGGAATGGTAAAACTGAGCCCTGAAATGGTGCAGATCCCTCTGTGCAAGCTTCCATCAGCCAGAACCACAGTGCATGAGAAGCACAGAGCTTGTTCTGCCATGTGCAGCTGGGCTGTGCACCTGCTGGAGCTGAAGTGTTCAAGGTGGGATGGGCTGCAGTAAACTCAGTGTTGAGACAATTTGCACATGAGAATTCACATTTTCAAATACCCCAAAGCTGACAGACCACTGCTAAAATAGCAAACTTGCCTGTGAGGTTGGAGAGTCAGCTGGGCAGCCTAAGAAAAAATATATATGTATAACCTTTTGAATTTGCCATGTTCTTTTTATGCCTCAGACTTTAATCTGATGTCTTATAGTTATTCCAGGGAAGTCTGTACCAAAATCATTTAAATTGCATCAGTGTGCAACTAGTGTGAGAACAGAAGTGGGATTCTTAGAAAGAAAGCATTGTTTTAGCAGTAAATCAATTCAAAATTAACAATAATACATAGTAACAGACAATTCATCTTTTATTGCAGCTGGTTACTTGTGTATGTGCAAGAGTTTAATGCGTGCTTTTAGCAGCTGCTTAGACTGCAACATACAAATAAAGAGGGTTATATCAGTGCAAACACTGCCTGAACTTTTATACTTACAACAGGAAATATCTGAAATACTGTAAACAACTGTGGTGGGTTCATTTAGTGACCAGGCAGTAATGAGGGCTGACTGCTGAAGCCATCCATTAAACTGCAGACTGGTTTGTGTGCCCTTCAAACAGCTTCAGCTGAGGGAAATCCCAGAACTTGGTACCCTGCTTGCATTACAAAAGGGTGAGTTAGAAGTTACTGTCCCAGTGCCAAGTTACACCAGCCTGGACCTGGCGAGGGGGGACGGAATAGAGCCCTCTCTGTTCACCCCTGCCTCATGAATGTGGGCAAGGCTCTTGCTCTGCTTTCAAACAGAGAAAGAAAAATGCACTGTTCACTCTGGATCTGCAAAACCATATGAGGTGAAAACTGCCAGTTTCTGCTCGCTCTGCCAGAGGAGATAAAACTCCCATGTGCATAAACCCAGGAATTCAAGTAAAAATATGACTGCTCGTTGGTGTACAGGAAATGCAAATTCAGAGCATCACGTTGATTAGCATTAATCACAGACAAATCTTTCTGTCTGATAGAGACGTGAGTAACAAACAGCAGGTACCAGATCTCATAAAAGGTTAAATCTTTTTATGGTGGATTTTAACAATACTTTGAAGTAGGTGGGAACAGACGATGCAAGGTTGGGCATCTCCAGACCAGGAGGAGGTATCCAGGAGGAGAAGTTGCCCTACAACACAGATGCAATTTTCATGGATTAAGCAGACTTTATTGCATCTTAAACATTGCCAGTTTCAGATCAAATTTTTTCATACATCATATATATATATATCATGTCACACATTATATATCTTTTCATACATTCATACATTTTTACATACAACACAAAGTTGATGTTGTGAATCCTTTAGAGTTGGACACATCTTCCTGGAGTGTGTGGTGTGTATAAATGCTAATAGCACTGATCTCTGGGTTGGTTTTTTTTTGCTGTATGAAATGTGATTAACATTTTAAGCTACTATCCAAATCAAGTTGTTATTTTTATAACCCATCAAATGAAAATTATGAGGCTCTTAAAAACCCCTCAACAACAGACTCGTAAAGGGGATAATGACAGAGACATTAGCTGTTTATAAAAGCTAATATCTCATGCAAATTTGACATTACATGTCTTACTGCATGTTATTAGATGCTCATTTGCTATGCAAATATTATTCACTTTTTGTAAATGTCTGATCTTCAGTCAGCATAAGGAAACATGAACTTCAGTGCTGTGCTTCAGCATTTTTCCATGAAAATACAAAACAGCTGGCCTATGGTCTTTGATCAATGCTTAGAATAAAATGAAAATATTCATTCTTAATTCAAATGTATTCTTTAAGGTGACAAATTTTTTTTTAATGTCTGTTAAATTATATAAAATGCTCTAAATTGTAAGAATGTATGACAAGGTTGGTTCATAATTTCTAAAATTGTTTATGAATAGTTATCACATTAATAGCACAATTATTAAAGTGCCTGTAGATTGGCATAAGGAAGAGCTAACACTGACATCTTTCATTTATTATGAGATTCAACAATACAGTGCATTTAAGGGCAGCCTTTGATAGTAGTTTTCAGCTATAATAAATATATTGTGTCCCATTCTTTTTACATGAAAATTTACATGGCCAGATAGTGTAGTCTGGAAGAGAATCAGACATGAAGTTTCTTAAGACTGGCCAGACCTTGCTTAGATTTAATTCCTGCTTTCAAATACAATTGCTGGTGTACAGAGAAGGCAAGATTCTGGGTCATCAAAAGCAGTCTTCTGTTCTGGTGTGTGAACATGTCATGTAATCTCCTTCAATAAACTAAATATATCCTATCTGCAAAATGTTTCTCCAGCTACTCCTCATGGAGGCTGTCCTAGGACCTCTCTCTTCTTGATCAAAATTATCATCTCTACTGCCTAAATATATTCAAAACATTTTATACCCATTTGTTCCTTTGCCCACACCCTGCTTTAAAAATGTCTTTTCCCTACCTGGAGTGTCTCTGAAATATTTTCTAAGAGCAGTGGTACTTCTCTCCAGCTCTTGTTTTGTTAGGCTCAACAGGCCAGGTTGTTTTAGCCTTCTCTTTTCAGAGTGAAGACTTTCCCCTGATTATGATGCCTCTCTGCTCTTGTCAGGTTTTAATTCTTTATGTTTTAATCGAGATAAACTGAATTGCTCAGAGCCTTCAGGGCATGTACCCTGTACAATTCTGGTTTCCACTTGCTGTGTCTTCTTGGTGATATATCTCTGCCTACACAAGAAATTGCTTTTTTGCCTTTTCCCTTCCTTCAGAGCTGCCAAGTGCTTGACCCCTCCCGTTCTGTGCAGTTTCTAACTTTAGGATGCTGCCCTTCAGCAGCTCCACTGAGCCAGCAAAAGTTGGTTTTAACATGGGCATTCTTTTGAGTTTATCCCAGAACATGGGGGAGCACTCTGTTCCCCCACAAATGGAAGAGCATTGCAAACACTGAGGCACTTTTGGGGTAAATTAATGGGGTGGTGTGAGACAACCTTACACAAGGCAGGCGTGTAATGAGCCTCACAAAGGTGCATCAAGTCCTGAGGGTGTCCAGGACTTCTCAGAAATAGCTTTAAAAATAAGTGCGAGACGGCTGATCAGGCGTGCTTTGACAATCAAAAGGTTTTCATAAATGAGAAAATAACCAACAACACAGAAACAAAAATGCAAAAGCCGAGTACAGTGCAAGGAAGCCCTCTTGAACCTGCTGAGGCACCCCAAAAAGCACCGAGCCACTCTGAGCTAGTTCTGTGGTATACAATGCTCAAGGAGGGATGATTTGGCTTGCTGCCCAACAGGAACAGCCACAGGTTTTGAGGAACATTCCAAAGGTCCAGTAGGTGCCCCTGTGCTGGCACTGACCCAACCACGGTGAGAGGGGCACAGAACTTTCTAGCTCACCTTCCTTACGTGTTCAGAGGTGAACTGAAACTCTTTTCCTTGTGTGCCTGGGTGTGGAGATTGCAATGCCACAGTGGTGGAGCAGGGCACTGCACATGGGTCTGAGCCTCAGCCTGTCCTCGGCCACACCTTGCAGCCTGATTCCAGGGGCAGGGTTTGATGCCTTAGATTTTAGCTTTCATAGTTTCAAATTCTGTGCCGCCTAAAAATGTGGTTTTAAGCCTCATATTAAGTACTAGTAAGCTCTCTTCACAGAACAAGTAAACAAATCCTTTCCTGCCTAAGACCAAAGACAACCTTCAGCCCAAAAAAGCATAAACAACAGTAAACTGAAAAAAAAACCACTCCACCCAAAAATAGAACCTCACAACCTAAAGCTGTAATTAAACAAACCCCAATATACAAATAAACCAAAGGTTACAAAATTATAAAATCTCGTCATCAAGTAGCCTTTTTGCACAGCCATTCCCAACCCACCCCGAGTGCAGCCTTGGTCGTAATGCCCAGGGATGGGTCCTGGAAGCCTTCTAATAAATCTCTTTATTCTTTAGCTCTGTCCAACCCCTGTCTCAAATCGGCCTTCCTAAGGCATCAGGTTCTGTAAATCAGCGATCCTGCACTTCCAGGTGCTCCTCAGCCGGGCAGTCTGCTGGGAGCATCCCTGATCCCTGCAGCAGCCGCACCGCGCCGGGAGAAGCTGTCGGTGACACGGGCTGTCACCAGGGGTGTCCCACCACAGCACACACACACACACACACACCCACACACACACGCACACCTCCCTTCCCTAAGGAGCAGCCCTGTGTTGTGCATTTCTCACAGGGCCATTCCCTCGCCCCTGCCGTGCGTGATCCCTGCTGTGTAAATTCAGATGTAAATTCACCCGTGGCTGCTGCAGGCGTCCTTCAGTCAGCGGGCTGCAGTGCACTCACTCAGCATCATCACCGTAGCTGCTGTTTTCCTGCTTCCCAGTGAGTTACTGCTCGTTCCGGTCCTCTCAAAGCCTCCCGAGTGCCAGATCCAGAAATTTAACATTCAGTTAGCGCCGTGTTTTGTTCAGGAAGAGTTCTTCAATTGCAATGTGCTGTTTGTGTATCGTTGTAAGATAGCTGCCCTTCTTTGCTAACAGCTTGCTGTAATCTGTGCCATAAAGGACAGCTGAAATGGAGCTATAATTATATGTTTTAATAAAGCACAACTTAGCTTGTAGTTTACCTTAAATTTCAGCATTCCATGATTTAAAGCAATCCATCTCTTGAAGCACATTGTTTTTCCTAACAGTACTTACACATGAAAGAATTTCTTCTTTGGTTTTTGTTTTGTTTTGTTTTTAATTGATAAGAGAATTGCTGTTATGATCTGCTGATGAATTTACACGATTGGTGAGTTTATACTTTGGCCTTTGCACCAACCACTATTTTTCATGTCAATTCCTTCTTCCTGTGGAAGCATTTAGAATACCCTATATATGTGTCTAAAATAGAAAGGATGATGGTGTCTTTGAGCTAAAAAGTGCTTCAAAAGATCTCAAAAGAAAAAAATCTTGAGCAGCTGCCCAGAGTTGAATTACAGCCCATATGAGGTCCATATATATTAGAAACAAGCACAAAAAATTCCAAAGGATGAATTTGGGGCATACTGAGAATTTGAGTAACTGAGCAGATGAATTTGAGGCAAATCTTTTTTATCTGAATGGAGTTTCATTATTTATTTTCTGATACTTAATTTGTGTTGCCTCAACCTGATATGGTCTCTTAAAAGCCTAAGAAATAGCAGATAAGTTTTTTGAGGAAGATCCAGTTCTCAGCTGGGAAGAGCAAATGAGGAAAGAAAGCAGATAATTAAAAAGCCTACCAAATTACTGGGAATACCAAATTATTCTCCTGTCTAGCCTTGCATGAGAGAGCTCTGTGTAGATGTGCAGAAGTTCCTTAGTGCTACAGAGGCTGCATAGACTGACAGGGATTTATTATCTGTTCAGCATAACTGAGGGGGAGGTGGGTGTTCAAAAAAAGGACTTTGGAAAATCATCTCAACGTCTCACCTGAGGTTTCAGATTTGCTAGAAGCTTAAATTCAGTTCTGACAAAAAAACATTACCATTTTCCCACCTATTCAGTCAGTCTGACAGTGCCTGTGCAGGTTTTTACTGTTCTCCATCTTGCCAGGTAGGCAGCTAAGAAAATGACTGAGGTTTATTAGCTGGCACTGGCAAAATAGATAGGAAGAGCATGTAGTAAAAAATGTTCTACGTATTGTGAGCTGCACAGGAGTGGGTGGTAAGAAAAGGCCCTGGAAGTCCATCAATTTTTCTCTCCCCACAACTCCTCATCTTTCCCAGGATCCTACAAGCAGATAAATGGACCCAGAGCACACAAATGCCTTTCTGAAGTCTTTGAAAATGAGTAGGACATTTTCTACCCCTTACCCCAGCAGTGACTCACTGAGAGTGTTCTCGTTTGAAAGGTCTCTTTCCTTCCCCTTCTCTACTCCTACACCTTTTCTAATACTTGAGGAGGAATAATATTCCTTCCCCATTGAAATACAGCAGCTTGAGGAGTATGTTTGTGTGATGTTCTGGCTCAGTATTCTTGTGACTCTGTTTTCCAAATGCCTCCTTGTATTTCTGTCTGAAATTGAGCATTTTTATTATTCAATCATCTTGTATCAGAAATCACCTGATTGTTTTACTAAAAATGCAAATTACAGTTAAAACAAAGGAATTTGGCATTAAGTTTGATGAACAAATAATTTTTTTTGTCATTTTCCAGTCCATTTGCCTCCACAGGAATAGCCACTCTGCTTTTACATTTGAAAGGAAGCTTTCCTTCTCTTTTTCCTGGGTTTCTGCCAAACTTCTGTCTTTTGCAATGAGTTTCCAGTTGTGGATAAAAAGAAAAAAATGTGGATTAAACCCACCAAAAGATACTAAAAATCTTCCTAAATTTAAGTAAGATAACATTGTTTTGAATTGTTTTGGGTCTGAAGTACTTTGGTACCAGCTGTTGGCATTCCCCACTTGCTACATTTGACTTTGAGGTTTAAGTGGGTTCCCAGTTCTCAGGATTTGGTACATTAGGCAGTGAAAGTTTGTGGCTGAAACCCAACTCTGGTGACAAACTGTCCAGTAATATTTACTGGTGGCCAGGAACTGAGGAAAAGAGAAATATTATAATAAAGTGCAACACAAACACTACAGATGAAGGAATTGGATTGTGAATGGACTCATTCTGGACTTAATGACTCTTCCTGATAGTATCCCAGAATACCATCATGGATTTGTTAGGGATGGAAAAGGTCTCTAAGATCATCAAGTCCGATTGTTCCACCACTACCCATGCCCCTCCACACCTACACCTCTCCAATATCTCCAGAGATGATGATTCCACCACTGCCCTGCTCCAATGCCTGGCAACCCTTTCAGTGAATAAATTTTTCCTAATATCCAACCCAAACCCAACCTGGGGCTGTTTCCTCTTGCCACTTCTCTGGCTCCTTGGGAGCAGAGACCCATCCCCACCTTGCCACAACCTCCTGTCAGGTAGTTGCAGAGAGCAGTGACCCAATTAGAAGGGTATCAGGAATGAAGATCTGGTGGTACAGATGCCATCTGTGTCTGTACAGCTGCCTGTAGTTCCTGGATTTCATCACAGATGAACCAGCCATGCCAGGAGGTCTTCACAGGTGCTGCTGCTTGCACTGCCTCTGTCCAAGCTGTGTCCTGCTCCAGGAGCTCCAAGTGCACCTACATTGCCCTGTGTGCAGGATATTTACTTAGCATCCACCTGGGTTTTATTACAGTCATCTGGGGCTTGTTTCATCTTGCACTGTGCGTTATTTAAAATAAGGAGGATGGATGGGCAGGGATTTTGGAGAGGAGTATTAAAGCAGAGCATAACTACAGAAGTGCTGGGTGTGAGTGAGCACAGAATCACGATCAGAGTGTATTTACAAACACAGGAGTCATGCTTTCAAATAACATTAAGATTCCTCGGCAAATGGAATCATTACTATTGCTTCCTCTCTTTGAAGTGTTATCTCTGTGTGCCAAAATGCTGAACAAGACCACTGGAAAGAATCCAACTCTCATTATTCTTCTCCTAAAGCCTCATTTTTAAAAGAATCAAGGGCACAAGCATTACTTCAGTATTTCTTTTTACTTTCACAAGGCAAACAGCAAAACTTATTCAAAGCAGTGTTTTCCCATGCCTAATCTGTCATGTTTAAACTCAAAAGCAAGGAGAGATGTTTTTAAATAGCCAAATCATTAGTTATATTTGGGGTAGGATATGTTCCTAATGAAAGGCAGGAAGATGATCTGGGGATTCAAAATCTCCATAAACACTGAAGTGTGAGGAAGATCTGCAACTATTGAGATTTTTTTTTTTTTTTTTTTGGTCATAAACTCTAGACTTCTTACTCAGTTGAGTTTTTTTTTTTGTTTTGTTTTGTTTTGCTTTGTTTAATATGGAAAACCAAACAAATAGCAGACAGGTGCAGCACTAAGCTGTCCCTTTTACCAGCAATTTTTCTCCCCAAGTACTGAAAGAGAATTGTACCCAAAGGAATGAGATTCAGTATTTTATCCACACCCTCATCACTGATGTACTAGAATGGATTAAATGTTAATCTCTTAATCCCTAATGAGGCAGGATCTTCAGAAATTAGCCTTATTTAATTGTCAGATGCCACCTCCAAGGAAATGCTGTTTGTTAGTCAGGACAGGTCCCAGCCATCGCTGGGTTTGAAAACAGATTGTTTATTTCTTTAGGACAAAGTGCTGCTGCACCAGCTGGAAACTCTATGGCTTAATGCCTGTGGGTAAATGATAGGAGTGGTGTGAGGCTGCCTGTCAGAGACAGCGAGATCAGCAGCTTGGAAGCTGTTGATAAGCAGTCCTTTCTCTCCTGAAAAGGGAGGTCAGGGGAAGAACAACGCACGGGATTCATAAAAGGGGTGAGATTGGAGTGCAGGGGGAGGGCTGGGTACATAAACCACAGCCTCTGTGAGTCCTCAGCTCTGGGGTATGGATGAAGGAAGGGCAGTGGCAGCCCTGGTTTCTACAGACATGAGACATGCAAAAGCAAGAGGGGCGGATTTAGCGAAGGTTTTTGTGGTTTTTTTTTTTCAGTGAACCATTTAATATTTCTGTTAAAATGCAATAAGTTTGAGCTCTCTGAGCTCTGACACTACAGGAAATATCTGAAAGTAGCAGACTTGCCAAAGTAAGTCAAATTGCCTAAAAATTTTTTGATAAGTAAAAGGAAATATCCTTAGAGGTACTCCTAGCAGGAAGAAAAACTTGTGACTAAGATGTACATGGCAGCCTTAATTTTACCTATCAGCCCTGCTTCTGCAGGCTTCTGCACACAAAAGAAGGAATTACATATCTGTCACAAAAATATTCTCAAAGCTACCCATCAAAAATGGTCTGTTTATGTTATTTTTATCTAATCCTGAACAATTTTTTAATGCTGTTATCTAAAATAATTGTCTGGTTTTGGATTAATTCATGTCAAAAATGAAGTCTATGTTTGCCTGACTTGAGGCAGCTGTTTCTCCAAATATGTAGTGGTAAAAATGGACAAAATAATTTTGTATTTGTAGATGAAATGGGATGGAATCTCTTGGAGTTGACTATGGAACTTTTCTATATTATTTAAAAAGTAAAGCAACAGCCAGAGGATATTCAGTGAAGGATGATTTTATTATTCCAGAGCCTCCTATCGTCATATTATAACTTTAGCAGGAACACTGAAAACAATGCCACAATTTGGTAGAACGAAGAATAATAAAAAAAAAACCTGCAAAGTGCAAATGTAAATACAATGTCCATCTTTAAACCTTACATCATTTTGTGGCACCAAATAGGCAAGTGAAAATCAAGCAGACACAGCAGAGCCTTCCTAGTACTGAGCATCCCTCATTACTGTATCATCCAATTATTTATGATTTTCCTTCCTTGGGAATGCATGAAGCCTTTATTTCTGATTCTGTCACAACCAAAGGAGTGGGATATACACAACTGGCTGCCTGCTCATCACCTCTTCCCTCTCTAGAAATATTATGGGCAAGTTGGTTTCCCTTTTTCTCCATCTACTTCCAGCTAAACTTCTTAGATCTGAACCTTTCAGATAATCATCTAAGTTTAACAGAGTAACTTCTGTCATAAATAGTATTTGTTAATTATATTTTTAAAATGATCATAATTAAAGTCATGCAACTTTTAATATTTTCAGATCTGTTGCTTATAAGCCTGAGCTTCCTAAGTAAGCCATACTGGAAAATAACACAGTTCTGCAAGTAAAGGAACATAACTAATCAAGGATCAGATAGGATAATTCAAATTACTTACATTGTAAAAGATCAAGGTAAGGAGGGAAAAGAAAATGAAGAAGAAAAGTTTCTTAGGAGTGATACTGGTTAAAAAAAGGGTCTATGATAAATGTCACTTGAAAAGAAAAATAAAAGCATTTTTATTTGTTGCTGAATGGAACAAAATGCTGTTTGTCATCTCAGAAACGTTCCCATGTTGTGGTTTAAAATGTCCATTGCAGAGTGAGTTATGTGTCCATGAGCAGAGGGCTCACTCAGATCAGTCAGGCTCTCACCCTGCCAGGACCCAGTAATGTCAGGATCATTTTTCTCCAGTCACAGCCTGTCTGTGAAGGCACAGCACAGATAATTTAAGCCAGAAGAGAAGGGTGTTGATTCCAGCAGAGGAGATGTAGGACGCTGGTGCTTTTCCATTAATGTGCCCTGTAAACCTTCCCAGAGGCAGAGCTGGAAAGGAGCCCCTGTCCCTCAGGACCTGGGGGTGGAAGGGCTTTGCACCAGGAGCTACTGACTCACAAACCATGAGATATCACTGGATCATGGAATTGTTAGGTTTGGAAAAAGCCTCCAAGATCATCAGGCCCAACCATCAATCATATGCCAATGTTGCATTGTCCCCCTTACTGTTGTTTTCTGTAGTGGACATAAAGGACAAGAACTTCTCTCCTTTCACTAGCAAGTTCAGTGGCTGTTCTTCTGTAGCAGATATTTCTAAATAAAAAAGTCTTTGTGTCATAGCTTCTATTATAAAATGTATAAATAATAAATCTTAAAGATGGTTTCCAGTGAACTCAAAATTTCAGCTGCAAAGATGACTTTTTCATTCTCGTATTATGAAATGGTAGATAAATAGAATTTTATTCTGATTGAGCTGTGGGTTTCTTTTAAAAGGTTCATCAATACATGGGCCTTGTCTTTCCACTAAAATAAAATTTATTGGGCAGCAAACTCTATTTCAAACTAAAATGAGAAAATTAACATTTAAAAAGTTCTGTCTATCTGCAGATGTAATTAATGATCAAAGATGCAATTAAACATTAAAGAAGTTTTAAACTTTGTGGAATAGTTTCCATAATGAGTTCCTAATAATAAAAGATATTGAATAAGTTTGAGAATAGTTTAAGTAGGCAGTTGCTTTAAGCAAATGCAATGCTATAAGGCTTTTTTTTTTTTTTTTTTTTTTTATCTTTNCTATAAGGTTTTTTTTTTTTTTTTTTTTTTTAACCAGAGAGTAAAATATATACCAATGGAAGATATCCAAGATTGATCAATGACATATTTTCAATATCTATTAGCTATAACTAAACTGCTACAACTAGAAATGTAGAGGTGATATTGGCACAAATACCAACACTTCATCATTATAAACAGCATGATAAATTAATACCCTATTTATTTTCTTTGGAATATCTCCAGGATAAACTCTGATCAGTAAAATTGCCCCTTAGCTCTGTAAGCAGACTAAACATTTAGAAGATACTTAAGTAAAGCCTGCTGGTTTTGAACTAGGAATGATTGAGTGAAATGTTTCCAAAGGACAATTTTTAATCAGAAAATGCAGTTTTGTTAGAACCAAATAATTTCAATAGGAATATGTCCTTTTCAGTAACAATTCTAGAGGTAATTTTTTCTCAAATGTAATTATTTGTTCCAGTTAAGTGAAAAGAAATTGCTAAGGTAATGTTTTTTATTTTGACTCGTTTAGCTCTTTTTTTGGTTTTACATTTAGAGCATCCCATTATGTTTCTGACTTTAAAAATCATAGTGAGATTACATCTTGTCATTTTTTTTATTTTTTAATAAGAGATCTCTATCACTAATAGCACATTTTTACATTAGTCTAACAAAATCTTTGGGAAGATCAACATGTTTCTAGGAAGAAATGTATGCGGAGAATTAATTTCAAAACCAAAAGAGCTTTTGGCAAATTTTTTTGGTGAAGTTTGAAGGCCATTACAGCAAATATGACTGAAACTCTCTCAGCACAGAAGATGCAGGCAGGGTGGTGAGCTTTATGCCCATCTCTATTACCTCACGTTATCCTGTTTTGGAAAATGCTGGATCTGAATTTTCATGGTGTAGCTGGTATTAAAACCTTGGTTTTAAATCATCCTGCCCCTTCCAAAGAAAAGTGTGTTAGACAGAGAGCCTGTGCTGTGTCAGAGAGAAAAGAGAAGAGAGGGGATGGGAAGGAAAGAGACGTAAATCAGGATTTGGTTTCTGAAGGGTGTCTGCATGGTTTCAAGGCTGTGACAACTGTTTTGATGTCACAGCTGGTTTTGAAAAATAAGGTTTTGACAAGTTTAAATTTCTTATGCTCACATTTGCTCTAAAACTTTTTCTTGAAAACTAAAATTTGTTAAATATTGATTCATTTTTGTGGTGTCCCCTTGGATAAATCAACCTGCTCTGAAGCAAGAAACAATAATCAGCTGATTGAGATAAGTATACCTGAAAAGGGAATAAATATTCTAGATCATTTATGGTTACTTCAAAATGACTTTGTGAACAGACGTTTCAGGCTTTTTTGCCTCTTTTTCTTCACTACATGGCTTCAGCACTGTATCCAATGTCAATGGTGTGAAAGTAGTATTTTATTTGTGATGCTGGGTTCACAGGGGTGTTCTGTTTTATTAAATAATCTCTGATGTCTCCTTTCTTTTCACATTGGGATGATATAAATTACTGTGGTTTGTTTATGTGCTTACCTAACCCATCTGGAGATAAATACTGAGCATTATTTAATGAAACAACACTAAAGCCATTACCCACACAATTAGCCATTTCCTGTAACTGTAATAAGAACATTAAATTATGCTGGAGATTTGCAGTGTGTTTACGACCAAGCAGTAATTTAGGGGGAAATAGTTGCTTTTCTTTTCTCTTTAATAAATTCCCCCTACATGTGCCAGGGCCATGACTCCTGGAGGGGCCCACTCACAGTAAAGGAGAAAGCAAAGGTCTGGGAAGTTCCACTTCCAGTTCATGCACAAACTGCACAATGTTTAGCTCAGGCCCCTTCATCATTTGCATCATTCTCAGACCTACAGTGATCAAGGTGTGGCCTTTTGCTACCCTGTTTTGGTGTTTTGGTGCCATTACCTGAGATTTCCTCTGAGGGGAATGAAGTTTGCCATCTGTGACAAACTTCACCTGTAATTTCACAGGGCAAATTATATGGTACAGATGCAACAAATATTTTATATATATATTTTTGTTGTGTCTCAAGAAGTGAACTCTTATGATTTTTTTCTTACTCTCTGAGTCTATAAAACACTCAGAAATTATTTCTTAATTTTCTTTCTATAACCTAGTTCTATTAATGGTGGGTTTTGCCCATTGCTAGAATGCCTTGGAATGTATCTGTTGGTTTAGAGTTATGGAAAAGACCATTTTCTTTCATAAAAGGAGGAAAACCTGCATGTCTGTCTATATGATGGACATCACATCTATCCCACATGACATTCTGTATCTTCAGGCCTTAGACCAATAAAACCAAACACATATTTTTATTTCTTTTCCCTGATTTGAACATTCAGTAACTAATTTAAGAGTGGCTATAAATATATGCAGAATTCTTTTATCTTGGCTGTAGACAAGCTCTGTTAGCTTTTTGTGCCAACAGTGGAAGTTACAGGCTGATTTCCTGCAGTGGCTTCATGGATCAGAAGTCCACTATTGTCAGTATTTTGAAATGAAATCACAGTTCATCAGATAAATTGTTTTATCTCATGTTCTGGCTTCCAATTTCTCTTTTCTCTGTTTTGCCCCAGTCTGTTGAGACTGCTCATGAAAATGTGGGAATATTGACCTTTTCAGAACTGAAAGGAAGGTTAAACCCCACACCATTTCATGCACTGACATATTACCCATCTTTGTCCATTGTGATGTCCACAGAGAGTGTTGTTTCCAATAAAGTCAGGGCAAAAATATATTTCTCACCATATACATCCTTACAGGCTTTACTTCATGCAGTAATGCTGGAAACTTGTGGGTTTTTGGCAGGTTTATTTAAAGGTTATGGTACTAATTTCATCTTATTGTTAAATGGCCATTTATTAATTCTTCTTTAGGAAGTGAGAATTGCTCTCAAATGAAGTATTTTGGTGCTGTCACCCTTTCTTAGGATTTAATGGCATTGTTGTAATGAGTGACTCCTATGGACTCACTGTTTTTACACTTGCCTCTGCTGATGCTTTCCAAATTTTCAGGCTCTTTGGAGATTTATGCATTCAATTTGTTTGTTGCACGATGCTTTTCCCATAGATAGAAAATCCATGGTATGCATCTTTCCTGGAGGGCTGGGTTTTCCTAGACCATGTCATTATTGCTCTATGGCCATATCAGTGAGCTGACATAATCTATTTTTTAAAACAATATGGAAAGGATTTATCCACATAATGCTGCTTTTCTGTTGCCTTTTGGCTTGGAATTTGCTTAGAAAATAAATGTTGCTTTTTAACATCCTAAAATATGTCCTGTACAACAAGTTGGTAGCTACTTTCACTATTAGGGTTTGCTGTTCTTCTTGTGGTAGATAGTGGTTTCCTCAGTAGCTTTTATTTCTCATCCTTTATAAAGCTGGAGTTATGTTAATCAGATCTTTATATGGAAATATAAAATTATTGATATTTTTTTACATGCTACCAAAAGACTGGGCTGCTCCTCTTGTGTTCTCCTTTTTTTAATTTGAAATAGAATTCTCTGCCAGCAAGCAATAATTTTCAAGGATGCAAAGAAGCTAGAAGTTAATAGAGCAATTTGGGAGGAATAATAACCTTACGTTGTGGGCTTGATTATCCCCTTGTTTACACCTTTCAGAATTCACAGGAAGAGTTACCACAAATGTGTACGTTGCTTGTTTTACAGAGATGTCAATGATTGCAAAAAATGCAGGAGAACAGCAAATCAGGTTCAATATTTGGCATTTGCAATACCACAAAATGAACAGAAGCATTCATTCACCAGAACATTCCCTGGAGAGATAATGGGAAGGGCTAACATAGATTATTCTTTTTTCTCTGGGGATGAGAAACAACTGAGCTACAGCACCTTTTAGTGCCAGGGAGGCCAACCCAGCAGACAACTTGCCACATCAGAACAGAACAAAGCTAACCAAACTTCAACAACTGATCCTGAAATCTGCANTTCTAAGAGTCCTTTGCTAAGCTCTTCGGTGCCAGGAGAGTCCTGTTTTTGTGGATTTAGGATGTCTGCTCCCTGTAGGTTCCAAGAGATATGCATCTTTCTTGTCTGAAGAATCCAAGGGGGGTTTTCTTTTCTGTTGTCAATCTTATCTCTGTGAGATATTCTCTTGAGCTAAGGAAAATATCTTACACATACAATTTTTACTAAAACTTAATGTTAAAAACTACATTTACTATATTATTCAAATGTTAATATGGCATAACTTTTCTAACTAGTCTATTATATATAGTAAATATCTGTATAGAGCTATACATACAATATGCCTTTTTTTCACACTGGCCATCGTCCTGTAAGTGTCCCAGGATGTGCATCACTCCCGCTGTCCCGGAGATGCCAGCGCTGCAAGGGCACGAAGCCAGCCCCACCTCCCAGATTTACTGACTGCTGAGCCTCTAGGCCTGAGAATTCTGCTTTAAAACTCCACATATTGCACAAGTGCCACTGTACTTCTCATCGGGCTGTTCCAGATCAAGCGCTGTACTTTGGAAGTGTGATTTGTTTAACCAAACCTGTGGAGAGCTGGAGGCTCCTTTAATCTGAATAGTTTCACTCAATTAGCATTCATAGCCTTACCATTTCTGTTGTAATGAGGTACCAAATTCTGCCTTTGAAAGCTGACATAAGCACCCATGCAAAATATTTGGGGATTCTCTTTGCGTGTCAGTGTCTGAATGTTTGGCTGTTGCTTCCCAAATGGTGCTGGCTGAGGCTGGAGCTTCCTTGAGTTACCCTGAGGAAATGCAGGAGTCTGGAAAAGGCTTGAACTTTGGTGGTTGTTGTCCAGAGTAGGTACTAGGAGCTAAATGAATCGGAATTATTTGGAATTTTTCTTTCTTTCTCCTTTCAGGGGTAAATGTTGTAGAACGCTGTGGCTGCTGGGTAAGGTGGTGTAAACCCTACTGAAATCATTTTATTAACCACCTCCAAAATGTGACTTCAAGCTGTTAATGTTTAATGAAGCAGTGGATAGTTACTTCTGTTAGAATTGTGATTGTTTTTTTTTGTTTTTAAATTATAGGGCAAGAAGTGATAAACAAGGACAAGTCCTCAGTGGGAAATAAATCACTTTGGATGTGTTATCAAACACTGATTTTTAGTCATTAAATATCGTTAATGTATGAAAAAATGATGTCAAATTTTCACCTGACCCCAGTGGTATTTTAGACTCTTTAGTGTATGAACATACATGGAATTTCTATCACTTAAAGCTGCCTTGGCATCGTTGTGATGGGCTACTGTGCTTTTGCAAATTACTTTGTCTTCTTCATGGCTTTGCAATTCTTCTTCTTGATGACATGTCACTGATAATGTCACTTCTAACAGTGACTGTATGAACACTAAGAATTACTAATAATTTTCTGACAATCTGTTTTTAAGATAAAGACTTTCCCTTCCTATCTTTCCTTACATGAAAATCCAATGGTGACAGATTTTCGGAAAAATAGTGTCTTAAGTCTTTGTGTTTAAATATGATTTTCTTCACTTGGAAGACTGTGCTTCAAGATTAGGAAGATAATAAGATATCTCCTTTAAATAAAGTCAAGTTGAGAGGTGCAATACAGAATAACCTTGTGAAGATTTCACTCTGCAGCAAGTAATTAAGCACAGTTTAAGCATACCATAAAATATGCAATTAGGAAAAAAAAAAAAAGGGTTGTGCATACTGACAGGTAATATAGTAAATTACAGTCCTGTGCTGTCTTTTACCTGCCACTGTATAAGCAAACACAGAGACTGTCTTTTGTTGAAGGTCCTTTGATCAGACAGCTAAATGTTGACTAAACTGAAATATCTGTCAGTGTGTGAACCCAAGGGTCAAAATAAGGATGTGTTTCATAGGAGTAGAAAAGACATCCAGACAAGAAAATGTAAAAGCATGTGGAATCCTAGTTTTTTTTCTTTTCTGCAAAAAAAAGCTGTTATGAGACCAATCATATGTGGTAGCATTGAGGCAACCATCTAGTGTTGTGGGTTTTTGTTTGTTTGCTTGGTTTTTTTTGTTTTGTTTAATTGAAACCCATCAAATCTTAAGAAAGTCCTCCCATGCATTCTGCTTTAAAATTACATTTGAGTACAAAGCTGCTTTGATCAGGTGTGGAGAGCTTGTTCTTAAATTCCCTTGTGTGTATGGGAGTGCTACAGCCTGCAGCCACCTATATTTGGGTGAATGAGATTGAAGATAAAATCACAATTGATTTCTCTAAGAACAAGGCTATGCAGAAGTCTATAATTTTTCATCAGTTTGCTCTGAAAATAATGTGAAGGTAGAAGATGAAGATTAGCAGTCTTGCATTCTTCTCCCCTTTTCCAGGTCTCTCCTATGGAAGGCAGCTACGTTCCTGTGTAGCAATAATTTAGACCCATGTCACCGTTGTAATGACTTTGGAAAGCTATAAAGACACAGTTTGCAGAGTTTTAATGTATGTGCTTAAAGTATATTGCTGTTGAGGAAAGCACTTAAGCGTGTGCTTAATTCCAGGTATGTGGTAAAGTGTCATTGGGTTTATTTGTGCAGCAGTCTGGGTGGCTGAAAAGTGAATTCAGGCCTGGATCCTGCTGCCATGCAGAGATGAGTGTGGGACAGAAAAGGAAGGGGGTGCCAAGCTCCTGGAAACTGAGGGTTTGAAGGAAATCCTCAAGTTCCTCTTGCCCCTTCCCTGAAGTGCCTGGAAACCACCTCTGGCAGTACCTGGTCTGCCAGATCCAGTTGGTAATGAGGGAAATTCTTTATTATCAGAAAGAATCATGCTCCTGAAGCATTCCTTGTGGTTTCTGTAGTGAAAATGTTTGTCTTGCTCCAGAACAGGCTCTTGAAAAAAAAAACAGGTGTCACTATCTTTTAACACTTTTTCACATACTGGGAGATTAACCAGATTCAGGGAAGTTAAATCTAATTGTGTCTTCTCTTGATTAAAAAAAAAATCAAATTTCTTTAACCGCTCCTCAGATCTCAGACTTTCTTAATTACTCCTCTTTTTGCTCCCTCTGTTTTTTTTTTCCTTTTTGTTTGTTTGGTGTTTGGGTGTTTGTTTGTTTGTTACTGCAGTGACTAAAATTAGCAACAGACCCACAAGATCAATATTAATCAGATCAAATGTTGGTTTTGCTGGCATATATATATATATATAAGCCCTGCTCTTCATCCCTTCCAGGACTGAGAAGTGTTTTTGGGGTAACTCAGACTGCTGAGTCCTGTTTAGCTCATGGGTCATGGACTGGATCCTTGTTGGTCCTTTCCAGCTGAGGACATTCCATGTTTTTTATGATTCCCACTGCAAGATGGAGCATGGGACAATGTTTCTGTGCCACCTCTGGGCTGCAGTTCATCCTCTTGTCGCTTTTCTGCACAGATTTCAGCTCTGCATGGGTAGCACTTCACACACTTCTTGGTTGAGTTTCACGTTGTTGATTTGGGATCATTTTTACAGCCTGTTTCTGATTCTGTTCTTAACTGTCTGTAAGAACACTCCAGTAGCTGAAATAGTGATGAGTAGTGATGGACTTGCACCAAAAGTCCCTGAGAGTTCCTAATTGAAAATACTTCCCCTTTTGACAATTCAGTATTAGGAACTGACATTTCACACAGCTTGTCAAACAGCTGCACAACAATAATTTCATCTAAATCTAATTTTCTTACAAGAAATCATGTGGTATTGTTCTTGAAGTCTTGCAGCACTTTGCCCTGATTATCCCTAGTTTGTCGGTTGAGTGAAAGTAGATGAGCTAGATATGATCTTGTCTGGATAAATTAATGCTGGCCTTTTTTTATCACTTTATTGTCTATAAACCTAAGTTTTGTATGTATATATTTTTTTTCTTTTAACACCTAAGCTGCTTGTGTGTACTTTATTCTCCCCTTCCTTGGAGTTTTTGGCATTCTCCAATCCACCAGAACTACCCTGTCTTTTTGAACTTCTCAGAGATTTCTCTTAAATAGTTCAGAGATGGCTGAAGCCTCAAATATTTCTGAGTGAGATTGATTTGTTGATTGGGATGTTGATTTGTCTATTTGTTTATTTCCTTTATATTTTTATTCACATGTTCTGGCCTTCATAATTGGTGAGCATATAGTTAACTAAGTATCTAGTCTCAGGTTTTTGTGTGTGACAGGAGTATTGGAAACATCAGCCTTATTCCTTTTCTCCTTCTTCTTTTGAAGTTTGCTTTTGCAGAAGACTTCTCTCTTTCCCCTTTCTCTCACTTTTTCCTAATCTTCTCATCAGAACAATTTTACAACTTCAGAATCTTAACCAGTTCTTTTATGTTCCTTCTATTTCCCTGGTGGTTTCTCCTTCCTTTTGGAAGACAAAATACTGTTCCCAGTCTGTTCAGAAAGTTGACATAAATTGTATAATAAAACCCCTTCCTGCTGCCTGATCCATCCTGAGGGTGCGTCTGCACATCACTCCCATCAATACATAGACATGAATCTCAGGATGTTTGTGGAGCCTGAGGCTGGTGCTTGATTTTCAAGGTTAAAGAGGGAAAGAATGACTCCCTACAGTACAGCACCTTCAGTCGTGGTTCCTTTTATCTTTATGCAGTCATTCAAGGAGACATTAATTCCCTCTGGCTGGTTGAACTGCAGACTTCAGAACCAGCAGACGTGTTATTGATAAGAGACAACGCCTCCCTCTTCCCTTGTCCTGCTTCTCTTGAACAATTTATTGCCCTTTTACAGCAAAATCCCAGTTCCACAGCTCATCCCATTAATGCTGTAGTGCTGCTTATGTTGTTGCCTGTGTGCAAAAATCTCAACCTCTTGCAGCTGTTTTTCATTTTCATGGCATTTACATATCACTACCTTAGACACTTAATTGGGAGCTCCCTTTTTTCCTTTCCTACAATTCTGCTTCAATTTCCCAACCAAATATCTGTCTTGAGAGTTTCAGACTTTCATAATATCTCTTTTTTTTTTTGCCCATCTCTGTGATTTTTCTCACTGTATCAGCCTAGCTTAGGGGTGCAATGTGAAGGATAGCTATTCTCCTTAATAGCATTTTCTTTTCCCCCTCAAACCTACTGGATTCTCCAGGGTTAGAAGCATCAGCAATTCTTTATCTGCCTCTCCTGCCCAATAGCCTGTCGAAATCCTCAAGAGGGTTTCTGAATGTAGCTCCCAGATGAGTAATGATGCTTAGGTTGGGTTTTAGATATTTACTTGGAATCAAAGTACCTGTGTGTCAATATGCAGTCCTGTCTGTCTCCTGAGAGGAGGACACTGTCAGCACACTTGAGAAATCTGAGGTTTGTGCCCAGTTCTCAAGGTTAAAAATAGTCCCAAACTTTCTGTAACACTTCTCAGTGCCTCCTTCTAAGTCTTCAGCTGCATTATTTCCCCACTGTCTGCATTTTTCCTTACAGGCTTTGCTTCTAATTGGAGATTCTTGATAAGAGTACTAAGAGGGGAAGAGCTGTCTTTTGCCTCAAATCACACTCTATGACTTCAAGTGCCCTTAAGTGTCTCTGCCACCTTCTTTATTGAGCAGAAGTGCTGAAGTGACTGCCAAACTGAACAGTCTCAGAATCAGATCCAAATGAAATGTCTGGTCACCATAATCAGAAGTAGGACTGAAATGAGAGTTCAGCCATAATGCAGTCTAAATACAGAGTTCATTTGGGGTGATGTTTTTATTTTGGAAACTCTTGGTTGCATTAACTTTGCTGATAGGAATTTAGTAGACTATTGCTGAGTAAGGTACTGTCGTCTTCTAATTATTCCTCTCTTTTCTAGATACTTTTGTTTCTGGGATAGGCTACATCAACAGATTTATTTTTTTTAATGTGGCACTGGGATTTGGAAACATGAAGGGAGACATGCAATAAACTAGTCTTAGAACTTATTGCTGTATTTAATATCCTTAAATATTTGCTTATCTCATTTAATGTTGCAATTGCCAATGTCCAAGAGAGATCCTACAGTATTTTATTGAAGAATTTGCATTATAAAAGCAAAATTCTTCCTAAATCTTGTATACTCACATATTGTATACTTAATATTTTCCTCACAGCCTTAACTGGAGAATACTTCCTTCATTTACTAAAGTTGTGGGGGTTTATTTTGTGTATGTGTGTATTCACATAGTTGTTCTGCTTTGCCTTGGGCTGTAGTTGTGTTTCCTTGATGGATGAATAGCTTTCTGCGTGGATAATTTGTATATCAGTTTGTAAAACATTTTCAGATCCTTTGGGAAAGAAAAAGTATTACACAAATCTTGGATAATGGATGCATGTATTATTGTACAACTGCTTGATGCCTTTCATTATGTAACATCAGCAGTGGATGAACAGGCTCTTAGCAGAAAGTTCTGTGACAGCTCCATTTCATGTTGCAATAACAGCAGGGAAAAAAGTTCAGTAGTACAATTTTACACAAAACCCCCTTCCCTTTGGTGTAGTCATAAGTCTTTCAGGTTGCTCAGATCTGCTCCATCCAGTGACTGCTAATTAGAATTAAGGGTATTGAACAGAGAACAAGTGCTACCTCCTCCACTGTTTCCCCCCAATATTTTAAGGCATCCTAGAATTATGGTGGCCAGTGGAGTTGCCATTTTTAAACCCAAACTGTGCAGTGTTAGAAGGTTTTTGTAATTTTCTGCATAATGTAAGTACATGTAGTCATAGCTCTATTTCAAAGGAAAACAATTCTCAATAGAAATTCAGTGTTTAATCGCTGTCAGCTTCATGAGGCTTGTTGGTTTGTTTGTAGAGTGAGTTAGAAAATATTTCAGAGGATTGGGTTTTTTGTATGTATATATTTGATCAAAAGAGTCAAGGGAATTAGATTGATTTTTACAAGATTTTAGAATAAGAGAAAAGAATAATTTCTATTGGTATTGGAGTGTTTTCTTTCTGGCTAAAATTAATTTTGACTTTTGTAATGTAGTAAAACTAACATAGTGTTACTTCTTTGTAATAAAACTAAATTAAATAACATAGTTGGGGAAAAGTCTATTTCTGTTTAGTAGTAAGAAATGTAAGTAATCCAATGTTAGTGAAACATTTTGCTTTTTTCTCCAAATTTAATTTTGTTGTACATTATGGCATTTTATTATGATCCTATTCTGATTTTTAGCTCCCATTATTCTCTCAATTTTTTCCCCCCTTTTTTCATTCTACTCTTCCTCCTTGCCACCTCCCAAATTAGCAAGTGGAATTTGGTCCTCCTAATCCATCCCTGTTACGTAGCGTACAAGGGCAACATTTTAAAAATTGCTCAATTAATTCAAGCATTCAGTCTGGGTAATTTTTAGGAGTAAGTGCCAAATCCATTGAGGCCCTGTTTAATATCCCACTTCCTCCCTGCATCCCTCATGGTTAAATACCTGAGAAGCCTTCCAGGAGCAGCAAGGATGTCGCTATTTCATTAGGGACAGCGGAATAACGACACGAGGCTCTCCAGCTTGTTAGCAAGGTGAGAGCAAACTTTACTCTTCCAAATCCTCTTCTAGAGACAGTTCCAAAGAGGTGAAGCTCCATTGGTTGACAAACCAATGCAAGACCATCATTGGACAATTAGAAACGACAGCCCTTGACTGTTTCCTTGCAAGTAAACAACAGGAGACAAACAGCACCGGCAAGGATTGTTTCCCTTCTCCAAGGACTGTTTGCATTCCTCCTCATAATGTTTCAGGCCAGTTTCTCAGGCCTGTGTGAGAAAGTTATGTGACAGTTTCACCCAGACACTGTGCTGCTGCCTGGTTTTTCACATTCAGCATCCACACGAGGAGATCTTGGATTCCTGAGTAGGTCGACTGCATTTTTGTGAACTGTGATTTAGGTCATAACCTGGGTCTGCACGTTAATCTCAGTTCTTTATCAGTTATTCACCACTGGCAGGGGATCCTCAGGGAACCTTCTGCTGTCACTGAACATCCATGCAGTATGAAGTTCTTTGAGGAACAGCTGTGTGGCAACCATCAAGGAGAAAGAAAAAAAAAATAAAAATCAGCCTCTCATTTGTGGTTTTAACCATGAGGTTTTGCCATCATTTTGCTTTTTCTGGACATATTTTCTTATCAAGAATCTCCAATTAGAAGCAAAGCCTGTAAGGAAAAATGCAGACAGTGGGGAAATAATGCAGCTGAAGACTTAGAAGGAGGCACTGAGAAGTGTTACAGAAAGTTTGGGACTATTTTTAACCTTGAGAACAGGGCACAAATTTGCAGGAGAACAGGTTAATAGGAGAATTCCAAATTCCCAGACCAGTCATTTGTTGACCAAATTCAATTTTATTTAATCTGTAAAATGTTGACAGATTTGCAAATATATGATTACACCATATTTCTGGAGTCATATATTTTACTACAAATATTAATTATGAGCATTTTAAAGGTCTGAACCTAATTTTTTTTTTTTTTTCCTGTACAGGCTGATTCCCAGTACAAATTGTACTGTTTTCTCCCTCAATTTCAGGCGTGTCTTGTTAAGAGTTACAAAGTAAACTGAAAGCTTTTATATGCAAACTGTGCTGTAACAGATTTTCATGAGTGAGGACCTCTTAGAGTAACTTTTGCCAGATTAAAGATACAGTGCAATGGTCAGAGTATGGGAAATGCATGTTTCAAGATCTAGTCTTGCCTCTTCCCACCCTATTCCGTAATTTGTATAACTGCTTTCTCGAGTGAAAATAGTGTTAGTGATAAGCATGAGTAGTTTTATATTTATTATTATTTATGCTATTGCTGTTTCATGCCAGTGAACTGCTTGTGAGATCAGGATCTTTTGCTGAAAGCTGCCATTAGGATTTAAATTCCACTAATATATTTGGATAGAGTTACTCCATAGAGACTTTGGGAGTAAGCCAGGCCTGCCCTTTGAACTTTGAACTATTGTTAGAATATGCTGTTTGTTGGATAAGGAGAGTTATTTTTGTCTGTACTTTATTTTTTTTCTCTGCACTTTCACTGAAATATTTGCATGTGTATTTTAATAAGTCTTGTAACTTTCATGCTGGAATATATTTGCATTTATTTGTATTAACTTGGTGTTTGCATTGATTGTTTTATCTAAAACAAGACAAGGAGAGAAAAACATGAATACAATTTATTCACAAAGAAAATAGCTTTTCACTGAAGCAGGTGTTAGAATGTAATGTGTTTCTAAATGCAGAAGGTGTCTGGAATTTTCCCTCTGTCAATGAATTTTTAAGAAGCAAAGTTCAAATATTCAGTTATTTAAAGCCATAATTTAAAAAGCATTCTGTAGAAAACCACAATCTGTCTGTTCTTCAGCTTTATGTGACTCAGAATGGTTTACTTCTGAAGAACTATCTTTAGTTTTTGCAAGCCCACAAATCTGCTTAAAACACAAGTGAGGAACAATCATCTTAGCTTTTCTTGGGTTTTGGTGACATTAGTTTGATTTTTAAATTCACCTTTATAATTTCAAAGATTTTTTTTTTAGCCTAGTTGCCAGAGCTTTAAAATGAATCAGAAACCCATAATCAGAGTTTATTCATAAGATTTGATTTGAAAAAAGCCATTGACAAGCTCTCAAGCCATGACCTTGCAGCTCTCATAAAGTCATCACTGGACTACACAGAAGCTGTGGGTGATAGGATGAGAGTCTTTTTCCCTCAGTTTTAAGAGCCTGAGTGCTGAAGTTCTTGGCTAGATGTGATTGACAATTTGATCTCAACTACAGAATCACAGAATAAGCTGAGCTGGGAAGGACCCACAAGGATCATGGAGTCCAGCTCTTGGCCCTGCACAGGACCATTACCAGGAGTCACACCGTGTGCCCAAGGGGATTGTCTAAACTCTTCTTGAACTCTGTCAGACTTGGTGCTGTGACCAATTGACCTGATCACAAAAAAACCCCAGATACTCTTTGTAGGAATGGCTCAACTGGGTGTAAAAGTTATGAGTGGCTTCTTATTTTTATGGGAATGCTTATAAATAGGTAGCATTTACACCTTCACTGCAATTACACAGAAAGAGGGCCATATAAAATATAGAGGAAACAAAACTGATGCAGGTTTGTTCTTTGGAACTGCACCACTGGAGCAGCAGCAGAACCTAAAGCTCTGTGCCAAAGGAAGGGCCAGCACCTGCACTGTGCCAGTAGTGCTGTGCCTCTTCGTGGTGGCTTGTACAGAGCAGCATCTGTGTGACACGAGGCAGTGAAATCACTTGATCACCAGGACTTTATCACAACCAGGTTTTCTATCTGTACTGTAGCTCCCAGCCCATGTCCCAGGGCTCTGGAGTGATGAACACAGGGCACCCAGGCAGCCTTTGGCACCTGGGCATGCTCCTCACATCACCCTGAAGGTGTGATGGGCCAGGAGTGTGATAAACCACCAGGGTTTCTTCAGGAAGAAAAGGGAGAATTCCCCTCACACGTGGCATCTTTTGCTGTATTCTTTTTGCACATTTGTCTGGCCCCTTTACTTTTCAAACAGTTTCCTGGCTTTCTGGCTTGCCTGTCCCAAATTTTTTCCAGCACATTAGTCTGCTGTGTCAACACAACATATGTGCAATTGAGTCATGGTGCGATGCGAGCTGTAACGATCAGAAAATACTCTGATGGAGCTGATATTCTGCTTATGTGGAAGATAAAATCATCATGTTGTGTTTTGACTCATGCACCCAAATCTCATGTGTGAAGATGGAGGAAGTTACAAGGAGTCTGTAACATAAAGTTGCAGCTGAAAGGTGGATTAATGTAATGTGACTGTAAAAGAACTGATTCAGACCATGATTCTATTGCTTTCTGCAGCTATTTCACCCAAAAGCACCAGGGTGCTTTCCCTGGTGATACTATGAGGTGCTTGAATGAAAATGGTACAAGGAACCACCATAAGTACCATACAAGTTAATTGCTTCACCCGTATGGCAGCAGTACCATACTTTTAGTACCAGGCTCCAGTTTCAAAGATAGGTCCTATTAACAGCTGTAAAACGTCTGTTCCTCTAAACAGCCCAGTCAAATGACTTTTAAACAGTAATTTGCAAAAAAAGATGTAAATAAAAGTTGGCGTGGGCATTAGTGAAAACTGGTGAATTAATTAAATATCACCAAAGCATCAATACCAGAAACCAGTGAACCAACATTCAAAAATGTTGATAAAAGGTGAGATTGAGTGCTGTAAATAAGAGTCTTAGCCTTGATTTTAAGAAGCTTTATATAAGAATCATTGTTTATACAGCCAATTCCTGAAGTCCTACCCCAAAAATTCTTGTTTCCCATACTTCTGATTGATTTATGAAAACCCAACCCAGCATTCACAACCTTTGTGAAACTTATGCCGCATATCTCAGTCCATTAGAGTGATAAAACCTCACAGTGAATATATTGTTAATGAATAACTAAGCTTCAGCTAAATGACTGCTAATGTCTTTTTCCTTCTTGATTAACAGTGGAACTCCATCACAATGGGTCTTATTGAAAACAAGATGAAAGTAATCTTGATTGGAACATGCCTATTCAAACCCCAAATCATTAGAATTCTTCAGCTTTGATGAGGGCCAAATAATTAGATAAGTTGCAGCAGACCTGTGCCATAAACAGCATGAATCAGAACACGTCTGCTTCTAAGACTTATTATTTGTATTACTGTAGCACCTAGAGGCCACAGGCAAAATCTCCCTGTGTTATACATTGCTCAGTGCAAACAAGACCCCAAGTTCAACAGAATCCAGCCAAAACAAAGGCAGGCTTGGCAGTGAAGGCTACCCTGTGGAAGTAAAGCAGAGCAGTAGGTATGGTGGGAGTGCACAAGATGCCACCTTTGCTGCCCTTTTTGCTTTTTCTTCACGGAGTGCAAATATTAAACAACAACAGCAAAAAAAAAAGACAGCTGCAGAGGGCAAGGAAATAAAGGGACAGGGCTGACAGCAGCAAGGATGGGAAATAATGAATTATAAGAGAGAAAACAGATATGTAAAAGGGAGAGGGAGGGGAAGAGATGGTGTGAAGAGAAGCACAGGAAATGGTGATTCTTGATGTGAGAGAAAGCAGCTGTGCAGGCAAGAACAGTCGTGGGTCTCATGCAGGGGGCTGTGTGGTGGCCCTCAGTGTTGTGCTGGAAAGGGATCATAAAGTCAGCAACAAAAGGAGATGGAGTCAGTTAATTTAGGCACTTTTCCTACTCTAGGCATCATCAATTATAGTGCTCCTCCTATTAACTTAGACAATAATCTTAATAATAATAAGAGATTATTTTCATTCTTTGGTAGCACCTTTTAAGCACTTGAACATGTTTCCATATCAGCTTCCAGTTCTCTTAAGACTGACTGATCCAGATAATTTTCTGTTTTCCTTCTGAGCATGTGCTTGCCACACTTCTGATTCTCCTTGTTACATGTCTGTGTTCCCTGACCTTGGCTCCTGTGTTCAACAGCTGCCCTGCCAGTACTGGCACGAGCAATTGGAAATGGTGCTGGAGAAGTAGTTTTGTGGATGCTTGTTTTAGTTCTACTCAGATGATATTTTCTGTACCAGATGAAACTGTCCTGTACGACAGTGCTGGAAGCCCTTGTGAGTCAGTCTAGGTGACATTGCTCTCCTGCTGACAGGCTTGTTAGCCTAATAAAGAAAGAAATTAGGTTTGTTTGACATGATAAACCCTTGACAAATTAATGGTGGCTATTAGTCATCATCTAGTATTTGTCTAGGCGCTTGCAAAGTTCATTTGCTTGGGGTTTTTTTTGTGCCTCTTGACTGGTGGAGGAGTCAACACAGCGATGGGTGATAGTGGGAGGTGGAAACACTCAGTTCTCTCTGTTCTGTGGCTGCCTGGTGTGTAGATCCTCAGTACCATGCCATCTTCCCATCCCTTTTTAAACAGTTCCCAGCATAGGCTGAAATCTTAGATCTCTGTCGCTGCTATTAATTATGCTCCATCCAGTCAGAATTGACCTTTCTTCTGAGTTTTGATGCAAAATATATTAAAAATGATCAAAAGCTCCTCTCACTATGTGCTGACAGCTTTCCTTCTACCCTGCAGCCTCCTGAGACCCAGGCTGACTGAGAGTGCTGGGGCTCTCTCTCCTGCCAGCCACGCATTCCAGTCCCAGTGCTCCATCTCCTGCATGGAGACAGTCCTGTGTTCTCCATCCTCCTGAGTGCTGGGGCATCAAACCAACCTGAATTAGCAAGCAGCACAGCTCAAGCCTAGGTGTTCCACCTGCTTGGGTTTGAGGTCCTTTTCCCTTACAAAGGCTCATGTTCACTATGCCTTGAGTCAGCATCTGTGTTCACAGTTCAACCATTTCATTGGTGATGGTTAAGAATCGAATTTGAGATGGTCTCCTTTATTCATCCTTACATAGAGCACCCCTTGAAGCTACCTGATGATATGGCGCAAAGTTCATTTGCTTACTGGTCTTCCCTGATGTTCCCCTTTTTCCTAGTTCCATATCAGGGCCTCCTTTGCTGAGTTCAACTAAAACGGTCCTTGGAACCCCTTTCACAGCCTCGGGCTTCCCAAGATGCGTGTCTTGGTGCAAACCAGGGTTATGATGCCCTATGCAGAGCTTCCCAGCTCGGGGCTGGCAACATTCGGTTCCGGTAGCGCCGGGAAGATGATGCGCCTTTGGCCGCTCGCTGCTGAAACGCCGCGGCGGGGCTGGACAGCGGCGGGGCTGGACAGCGGCGGGACAGCTCTGCCCTGCCCGGCAAGTCCGGAGCCGCGTGGCACCAGAAGCGTTACAGCCAGCTAACAGCGTGGCCGGGCTCCCTTCACCCTTTCCTTCCCTTTAGCCCCTGTGGTGGTTCCTGTCGCCGGCGGCGGGGGCCGGTCCCCGCGGGGCGGTCTCGGCGGCGCGGCCCCGCCGCAGCGGGCAGCGACGCCCCCGCNNNGGGGCCGCAGCAGCAGTGAGAGGCGCCGCGCCGAGCCCCTGCGATGACAGCCATGAAGGAGCAGCCGGCGCACCCGGGCGGCAGGGGGAACCCGCCGCCGCCGCAGCCCGACCAGGTGCGACCCGCGGCGGGAGGCGCCGGCGAGGGGCCGGGGATGGACGGGGCGGGGGGCGGCCGCCGTCCC
>VWYO01021695.1:128748-140140 GCA_013400275.1 Rhadina sibilatrix | reverse complement strand
TTTTTTTTTTTTTTTTTTTTTTTTCTTTTTCTCCCCAGCATCTTCCAATTGAAAGTATTGCTTCAGGCAAGCTATTTTGATAATTAACAAGAGGGAGGAACGTTAAGCAAACAGAGATGCTGTTTGATGTTGTTCTCAAATTTGAAAGCCATCATTTTAGCACTTTTTAATAACTTGGAGGCATTTGGAGATCATATGCACGTGTTAGTGACACACAAATGCGACCACAGATTATCTTCTCATGGTGGTAGTAAATAATGATGCAATAAGTGATCCCTAGAGGGTATCATAGTTGTTGTTGTGTTTTGTTGTGGTTTTTTTTTTTTTTTTTCCTTTATATAATAGAGTTTTGAAATTTGTCTGGCCCATGGAAGGTCTTGCAGGTGTACAAATTTGTATTTCACATATTTTACTTTCTTTAACATTGCATCTCAAGACACAGGTGGTCTCACCTGCTGCCACACCTGCCTGTGTAACTTGTTGACACTGTCTTTGTGAGTCTGATAGGACCTGTGTCGTATTTCAGGTCGATGCATTAGTCACAAAATCTTGGATGTCTCCAACTCTGTCCCTTTTCACTTTAATCATGCACTTCTTTTGCGCTTCACTCACCTGGATCGAATGATGTTCATGAATATATGATGGCAAAAAGAAAAATGCTGCTGGTGACTGATGATGATAAATTACTGTATTTATCCATTAGGAAGGACATTGGATGACCTACAGATCTGAGGCTGAAGCTAAAAGGCCTTTTTTAATCTTTCTTTAACACTGCTGGCAACAGCCACGTAACTTATTATGTGTTATTTATGTAGAGAATCTGCAAATAGTTTTGACCGATTCTAAGATAAAATAGATAAGATAAAACCCCTCTGGCGTTTGGAGGATATTGCCTAGGAAAATCAATTAGGGAGCATTAAACAATGTGATAATTTAAGGAAAATACTGATTCTTTAAAAGCTTTTGGGGGCATATTTTAGACTGCCTAGGGCAATATTTGCCATTTCCATTCCTTTGGGGGAGGAAAGAAAAGCGTTTTGTAGCTTTCAAAAAAAAAACAAACCAAAAACCGGGCCAATATTGAAGCTTTATTTTTGAGAATATGGAGAGAATTCCAAATACCAATGGGAAAACCATTAGACTTGCTTGAAGTGCTGGGCAAGTGCAAGGAAGTAAATCAAACACTGCCAGTGTGACTGATCATTCATCCCCCGTGTTTGTTCTCTCTGCTCCGGGCGGTGCAGAGACTGCTGACCTCCTTTCCCCCTTTTCCATCCTCAGGCTTCAGAGCCTGGTTAAATCAAAGCATTTAAGATGTACTGGGGGAGTCTTTCAGAACAAGTATTTGAGCATAACTTCACCTAATTATGAGCTGGTGGTGTGCTGCAGTTTTGAGTCTTCAGAAAGAGCTGTTTAAGTCAGTGGTCTAATAACAATCCTAAATAAATACATAATTGCTCTAAAAGCTGGGTGGCCTGAGTCAGTGCAGTCAAGAAGAGTCCCTTGGCCTGCAATACATTGCAGCTGGGTAAGCCTGTGGTAGCATTTTAGTTTGGGTCAAAAACTTAGCAGTGAGCAAATCCTGACTGACCCCGATGAATTTTGTCTTGCACCCCAGAGCAGTTTCAGACTGTGAGCTGGATTCCCTTGGGATGAAATTAAAGAAGCTGCACCCATGGCACCCAGCAGCACTGAGAGCACTCCACCAGCTCTCAGTAAGTGTCAGGTCCTTGGGGTCAGGCTGGAGCTGGTCCATGTAACCCCCAGAAATACAGAAGGTGTGCAGATCAGGTCCTTAACAGGTACTGCTTCCCTCTCCAGTTCTGCTGCTCTCTCTTTGCTCCACAGATTTAAGAAACATAGAAAGTGATGAATACATGCATCTATTTAAAAGCAGCATTATGACTTTGTTTTGTTTTTTTTTTTTTTCACTTGGCTTAGGCCTGATACAACTACATTGCATGACTTTGTTGTTTTTTTTTCATTGCAACACTGGATCTGTTTCTTACATGTTTGTAGGTATTTGTTTGCCATTTTTCAAACATACCAGTGTTTATTGCCTCCCCGGTCAAGACAGAAATACACTGACAGGAATGAGTGAGTTGCAGGTGGTGGAGAGGTCTCAGTTTCACAGAGATGCTTATGAGGACCACTCAGAATCCGAAATAGACAGCAGGAAACAAAAGGAGTGTAAGTCTGGCTGGAGGTTTATGGATCATATAATCTTCTGTAACAGATTTTTTTCCCAAACACTACATAGGTGGATGTATCTGAAAGCTCCACTAACTTGAAAGAGAATGGAGATTATGAAATTGGAGGTTAAAAGCTCTTTTTCTGTTCTTGGCCGGTTGCAACATTTCTGTGTGATTTAGGCGGGTCCTTGAGGGCTGCAATTTCAGAAATAACGTCAATGTTTGAGCTGTGTTGTTGTTTTGGGAATTTGAAATGCCAGAGTTGCCTGTGATGGACCTCCAGTGCCTGTTTAGGGAAAGCTGACTGCCTTTCTAAAATGTTCCTGAGCAATGCCACAGGGAGGGAGGTAGCTCACGTGTGGTGGTCTCTTGGTAAGAGTGGCTTGTGGTCAGCACGAGTATATATTTTCTCACAGAAGTACACAAATATCTGGCTCACTGATATTTGTGTACTTCTGTGAGAAAAGCACTGAGATTTATGAGTATCCTCACATCCAGAGGAGCTGCAGGAAGGTTGGTGTTATTGGTTGCTGTCCAAGGGTCTGGATTTCTGCCCTTCAGGCAGGAACCTGAGATGATATGACATATAGTGGTCACAGTGGTTGTCATTCCAGGTGCAGTTACAGCAGAGGGTTGCACTTGCATTTGTCTGTGTTTGCTGTGCCAGTGGAGCAGCCCTGCAGGTGTCTGGGATAACACATGTCCTGCTGCTGCTGAGCATTTGGTTATACTCACCCTCAAGATCATCTATGCAACCTGGAAATTCCAGGTGGAAGATTTTCTATTTATTTCAATACAGATTATGCCTTTGAGTGGAGTCTCACATTAGAAAATCTGTGTAGTCCTGAGGGAAAAAAAAAAAAAAAGTCTGTATTAGAAAATCAGTTTAATCTGATTTTCTTGTGCTGTCCATACTCCATCCATTATTCCAGGAAAATGGTAAATAAAGAGCATACTTAGTAATGTTGGGTATGATCCAGCAGAGCTTTCAATGATTATCTCTGAAGTGGTTCATAATGCTAAAGGCAGCATTTTATCTGCATAATTCTGTGATTTTGGGTAGAATTAGTATTACCTGTTTATCTAACCCCAGCAGATTTGGGCTGTAAATTCCTCCTCTCTTCTTGCTGCCAGCACAATCCTGTGTGACTCAGCTGAGCAGGATGGACTCAACCACTCACCTATTTTTCAGTGATTTGTGGATGCTGAGGACCCAGCACTGATTGTTGCTTTCATACCACTGTGAGTCTTTCCATCATTTCTAGGAACTTGAACTTGCACTGGTAATAAGGAGAGGAGCAGCACACCAAAATTGTCATCAAATTGCAAAAGACCTGAGAAAAACAGGTGTATTTTTTTTGCCTGTGTTGTGCTTAGTGTGCTCAGAGTATGGAGTAATGAGCCATAGTCACATTTACGTGGAAACCACTTCCCCTAATGAGGGGAATGACATTATCTATTTTACTGTAGTGGATTTCCATTAAAAGCAGGACTTCAGCACATCCACCATCTAAAATGTGGGCTGGGATGAGCTTGGTGGAAACAAGGTACATAAACAGGAGTGATGGGATGGATGAGATGGAGATCTCTGGCTGTCACCAGTTCAGGGAGAAAACAGACACAGTGTAAGAAATCCCTTGCAGGTGCTGGTCTGTGCTGCAATCGAGTGCCTGATGTTGCACAAATCATAAGAAACAATAGGTACATAAAATGAAAAGGAAAATGGAAAGTGAAATAAGGAGCATATTTTTCAAGGCAGGCAATTTAACCCTAGGAATAGAAATGCTGAGGTAAGTTTTGAACTCTGTGCCTTTTGATGTCTTTAAATGAAAAATGGTTTCCAGAAAGATGCCCAAGCAAAAATTTTTGGCCCTTGGAAAAAGGTAGAATCCCAGGGAAATGTAGTGGGTTGCAGTCTACAGGAGATGGAATGATGGGGATGCCTTGGTGAATCACTGAATTCCTGGTAGTTTTACTATTGCTGATAGTCCATGCAAATGAGCTCCTACGAGATAAACAAACCAAACCTTTATTACAACCATCTCTCTTCTTTCCCCCCCTTTCTGCTGCTTGACAATGATAGAAAATTCCTCCTTTCCTTTTTATGTGCTACTGTAAATCTTGGTTGTAATAGGAAAGGAATAATATCTTATATCTGAGCTAAAGAGAACTTTTCCTGAAGAGCTGCAGACTGAAGTATGGAATTCTACCAATTTCCATGCAGCACGTGACAAAACTTAATATATATTTACTTTGGGGTCTGAAAGCTGCAGCTGTGACTATGGAAAGGATTTCAGAGGCTGCACTTTGGCTGGATGTGGTCAGCATTCACCCATGACCTGGCATTAACTCTCTTGCCACGACCTTGGTCTGGCTGCAAGTACTATGCAATTTTTTTTTATTTTTTTTTCTTTTATTTTTTTTTTCTTTCTTTTTTCTCCTTGAGAGAGCAAGAATTTCACCTATACAGCATACCACTTGCTATAAACATTTTGAGGAAAGGACTTATTTCTTTTTTCCTTTCCTTTTTGTCACATGGACTATTGCAGCGGCTGTTTCCAGATGTGTGTCTTCCTTGCCAATGTGCAGTATGGTGGCTTGGTTAACACCAAAGGCACAAAAACACACAAACACTTGTTTGGTGGCTTTAGCAGGTCCATGCTGGGCAGTGCACGTGCAGTAATGTCCACCCAGCTCTAGTGGAGTGACTCCATCTGTTTGGTGCATCACTTGTGCTGTACCTCAGGGAGGTGTTTTCCTCCCAGCAAGTCTTGTTTTACCTCTGGTATGTTGGGACTTACTCTTGAGGCACTGCACGTGGTAGGCAGACAAAGTCTGTATTTAAAAGTATTTGCAGAAGCAGTGTTTAGTCACTGAAAGTGAGTTCACTGGTTCTACAGAGGCTCGTGGATTTAGCTGACAGATTACTGGGAGGCTTTTGCCCTTAAGGAGTTTCTTGAGGTTCTTGGTATGGAAAAAGCTGTGCTTTGAGGTTAAATTATTCAGGTGTTTTTCAAAGTAATTAAGGCTTCTAGCATTTAATGTTTTATGTATGCAGGTTAAAAATGAGGGTTGATTAAATCACAACAAAGGGAAGTTTATTCACAAACGACGGACAGTAATGTCTTTTTTGTGACTGGTGGAATGCTGTTGAGCCCACTTCATTACACTGAATATTGAGCCATTATATTAGTGCCATTTTTTTCTAAGTGATGGCATTGTTAAAAAGCAGGCAGTAGAATTTGATGCAGTACAGCCCTGGCTGTGCTAAGTAGTGCAGAATACTTTTTTTTTTTCTGTCAAGTATCTGATTTATAGACAATTTTTCAGCTTGTGTTTTTGAAATGGCCAGGTGAGCTATACAAAACTCAGCAAGACCAGGAGGCAGGCCAAAGTAATGATTTTCTTGTTGGAAAGTAATAGACATGGCAGTATAGCATGTAATAACAGCAGGTTTTACAGAGTGCTGCAGAACAGTAGGAGTGTGAAATACATACGTTACATAAATTATCTGTGCATGCGTTTCTGCAGAGTTCTGGGCTACACTACCTCATTCATACTTTTTTTTTTTTTTCCTTCTTTTTTTCCAGTCACTGAGAGTTTCAGTGCATGAACTTTTCCAGCCTTTTGAAAACTTTGTCTATCTTTTCTCCTCTGGATTGAGTACCTTATCCTTTGGATACCTATACTTGCTGCTCAGGAATCAGTGAATGGTCTTTGAAGTCTAACAGCAAATCAGACCTCACTGCTGCAGGTTCCAGTGCTGTCTCTCATTATTCTCTTTCCTCTCAGGAAAAAGAAAACAAATAAACACCTAAGACACAAATTTAGAGTACCCCCCATGTGCTGTGTCAGTGTGAGACAGCTCATCTGTGCAAGTATTTATTAATTATTCTGAGTCTGCTTTTTTAAGGGCTACTTCCACGATAACACTGAGGTTTTGTACTCTTCTGAGTGTGTTCCTTGTCATTGTGAAGATCTGGAGGCATATTTTGTCCATAATTTTTTTTTTTTTTTGGTCCATAATTTTCGTCCATAATTTTTAGATATTTTATGTGAGCACACAGAAAGGCACATTGCCCTGCATGTCTTTTGTGTTTCCATTCCTGTACTCACCAGCCCATACCATGCACTGTGAAAGCTCCTCCCTTTGTCTGTGATCTCTTTAGTTTATCTCTTTCACAGCATCCAGGGAGGTCTGGGGCCTCTCCTAATAATTTCTGTAAAAAATAAAGAAAACAAAGTTGCTCAGAATTATCTGTGCAAACCTTAGAATAGGCAATGCAGGGTTCTTCTAACCCTGGTTGTTGGAGAGACATTCCAAGAGTGTAAATCCTTTAAATTTCTTGGACATTTGAGGCAAATCCATGAAAAACTAGTGAGCTCTGTGAAGTATCTTAAGGGACCCTTCTACAGTTTCCACTGGTCCTGGAGAAAGCATAGTAGTAGGTGTTTCTTAATCAGCAATGGTTTCCCATTTTTGTTCCGCTGAGATGGAAACTTCCAGGTGATATGAATAGACTTTTTCCACATGGGAAAAGATTTTCCCTTTGTTTTTGCCCTACCTTGCTTAAAGTTGCTTTTGTTTTTTACTTTAATCAGGTTTTTTTTTTTTTGGGTTTTTTTTTTTTGTTTGTTTGTTTGTTTGTTTGTTTTTGTTTTAATCCCATCAGAGAAAAGGAATGTTTCTATGGAGACAATATTTTCATGTTATGAAAGTGTTTTTGGTAGAAAGTCTCCTGCAAGTTGACCTGGATGAACCAGTGACTCTGCAATGCCCTTTCTGTTTTTTTTTTTTTTTTTTTTTTTTTTTTTTTTTTCCTTTTTGTTTTGTGCTCTATTTCATTGTTATTCCTGTCTCTGTGACTTTTTTTGCTACAAGAAAAATTCCTTGCCCATTATCCTATGAGCCCTTCAAGCACTTTACGGATTTATTTTTTAGTAATACTTACACAAAAATACATCTACTTTCTGATCATGCTACAGTCTTCTGAGATTTGGAGGTGTCTGTGCCTTACCTTGAAGTGTTTGAAAACAGCTCTCACTCATCAAGATTTAGCATCATTTGGGAAAAATCAGAAGTTAGTTGGCTTTTAAGATATTACCCAAAGGCAATACATTCAGCATGCAGCCTTCTCTGATGTTGGTGAAGCATGAAATTTGAGAGTCTCCAGAAATTCACCTCAAGCATAAAACTTCTAAGTAAAAACAGGATTTGGAGGGTGCCAAGAGGTTAATCTGGGTGAGGATGAGTTGTTTTCATCAAGAAAAGCCTGTTCCTTTATGGACATCTGAACCAGGGCTCTTGGTACAGAGGCCCACAGCTCTGAATCTGTCAGAGCCACTGACATAGCCCATACCTTTTAGTGTACAGGGTTCTGGAACCTTTCATTATTTCTCTTCAAAGCAGCTACTGGTTTTTTGAGGGCTCAATTCTTCAGCTGCATGGCACCAAAGACTTTGTTTTGTGGTTTTGTACTTAAGCAGTTGCAGTTCAGTTCTGTGTGGTTCTGAAAGTTTTATTTATATTCTGACAGGGCTTCAATCGTCATCCAAGATTGAATTGCAGTTGGAACATTGAGGGAAACAAAAGCATTTTTCTGAAGTGTAAATAGATAGGATAAGTATCAAGTGGACGGAAATTAATACTGTTATCTCCATTTTCCATTTTTCTGTTTCAGTTTTTCTAAAATAGCCGTGAATTGGTGTGATTTGACAAACCTCCCAGCAGTTTACATTGGCTGTCTCTGAAATGGAGGGAGAGTCTTTCCAAATAGACAAGAAGGGAGGGAAGAGCATTTCATTCTCTTGAAGTGATTAGATTTTTAAAAAAATCACTACATAAACAGAATATTTGCAAACAATCCCATCAAATTGGAAAAAGAGGCAGCAAGTTTGTGCATTAGGAAAGGAAGTAGCTGAGGGTATCCTTGTGATTTGGCTGGAAACATTTAACCAGAACTTTAGGATTATTTTCATGGTGACCTTTATTGCTCAAGGACTTTTGGTGAGTATTAATAATTCTATGCATATAATGAATTAATTTAATTTAATATCTTTAGCATACCATGTAGTCATAACTTCAATCTGCTGCAGTCTGTGTTATAATTATTTGTATATACTGACTTGGAGAGTTCATTCTGAATCCACTGCTGGTTTCTTGAACCCCAGGATAAGTTCCTGTAGTTTGGAAGTGTTGAGCTGCTGTGGTCCTGCTTTGCTGTAGTGCCCCAAAAACCTTGGGGGTCAGACTCTTGAGTATGGAACAGGGAAGGTGGAGGCTGCAGAAAGCCTCTGGAAGCAGTAATTGGAAGATGAACCAGTTGGTACTTCTGGCAAGGATTGTGAGTGCGTTCATCCCATTTCAAATCTCTGACACTGACTTCTTCTCCTCCTGTTTGGGTCCATACCCAAAGAGTCTTTCAGAAGCTTGCAAAGAGTCTAATTCTGGAAGAAACATAATGGTTTATTTTGGGTTTTATTATTTTTCCACTGACCAAGACAAGCCTTTTTATGCCTGGATTTATGATTTATGGACATGTATAAAAGCTATTGTCTGCACTTCCCCCATGGATTATTCATCTTTTTCTTTGAAAATACACTCATGTCCCTGGAAGTTATCCTAGTGCTTGCAGTTGGATCTGGAAGTTTGGAGGCATCAAATCACTTGTGATACTAAACCAAGCTGTAGTTGGATGTAATGATACCTGCTTCCCAGGAGGGTTTACATTTTGGGTAGCGAACATTTGTGATGCAGTTTGAAATGATACAGTGGTGAGTGCTTTGAAAATGTTCCCCAGAACATGAGGAGGGCTCGTAAACACGTAGCTACTACTGTTGAGAGTTCCTTAAGTTTTCATCTTGGGACATGTGCTGTGTGAATTCAGTTGGAGATTCTATCGATATTTTCTTGGATATTAATGAAACTACTGGTAGCCCTGCTGCTCAGAGAGTAGCTGTGTTCTAACTCACCATGCTATGGCTTTGAAGAAACCAATCTTACAGGAGTTTCTCCATTCTTACAAGACACTGAGCTAGTGAAGCTGGATGTGATCCATGTCAACCTTGGCTTCCAAGCAATGCAGCTTAGAGCAAATAACCCTTTCCTCTAACACCCCTTAGTACAAACCACTCTTGGGAGGAGTAATAGAACAGTGATTAAAAAACTTTAATCCAGTCATCCCCAACCACCCAATCCCATTTTCCTTTTCAGAAATGTTACATAATAAAGCCACCAGTTGTCTGGATGCAATCTACCTCTCACTGCTGTGCTGCTGGTCAGAGTGAGGGGCTCCTTTGGTGGCATATGGGGTTGGATAGTGATTCACCCATGAAATAAATATAAAGAAAATATTGCAACAGTTTGTGGTAGTTTTACATTATCATAATGACAGATTTTAGACAAGGTGCTGGTAATTTAAAAGGGAAGAAAGGTATGGGATGGATGGGCCACCCACTGTGCACCATGGCACAGACCAGTGCGTGCAGAAAATGTGTCAGGTCCTGTGGAACTGGGGTTGTACCAACACCCTATGTTATGATCCCACTTCTGGCACCAATTTAATGTTATGAACCCATCTCTGACACCAGTTAATGTTAAGATCTGCTAGAATAATGTTAGGATCCCACTCCTGAAATAATATTAGGGTCTGAGTTAAAGTGCAGATGAGACCACATGCTAAAGTCAATGGTTCAGGTTTTATTTAATAGCAATGAGTGAGAGAGAGATTGAGAGAGAGGGGTAAAAATAGTAAGAGAGAAGGGAGGAGAAAGAGAAAGGGAGGAAGACAGATTATATTCACCACCACATATTGCTCCTGCAGTGTCTAGCTGGACCTTCTTCTGGTCTTCTTGGTGGTGGGGGTCCCCAAGTGCTCTTCCAGAGGCATCACTTTTATACAGCCCGAGTCCTGGGTATCCAGAGCCATTCCCACAATCTGGAATTGCAGTTTGTGTGTGTAAGCAGTTTTCTTCCTTTCCTAGAGTTTGCCATGATGGGAGTTTTTGTCCAAAATAAGTTAACCAGATCTGCCTCACCAGGCCTTGCACCTTCCTGCTGGTGCATCCCTGCTTTTCCCACAGTCTGCACAGTGGGATCTTGTCCAGTGTGCTAGTTCCATACCTTTCTTGATAAGGTAATGGAGCAGTTTGTACTGTGAGTCGTCACACAGCCTCTACAGGATGGCCAGGGTATCAGAGCCAGCCAGCACGGGTTTAGGAGGGGTAGGTCGTGTTTGACCAACCTGATCTCCATTTATGACCAGGTGACCTGCCTGGTGGATGCAGGACAGGCTGTGGATGTTGTCTGTTTGCACTTCAGCAAGACACTGTCTCCCACAGCACACTCCTAGATAAGCTGGCAGCCCACAGCTTGGGCAGGTGCACTCTCTGCTGGGTTCAGAACTGGCTGGATGGCCGGGCCCGGAGAGTGATGGTGAACAGTGCTGCATCCAGCTGGGGAAAGTCACCAGTGGTGTTCCTCAGGGGTCTGTGCTGGGGCCAGTTCTGTTCAATACTTTTATTGATGAGATGGATGAGAGTATTGAGGCTTTCACTGGTAAATTTGCAGATGACAGTAAGCTGGGAGCTTGTGTCGATCTGTTGGAAGGTAGAGGGGCTCTGCAGAGTGTGGGGAGACAAAAGGAGATGCTGCTGAAGGCAGTCTCCCCCCGATATGTTGCAGCTGTGTTGATTATCCTAGAGTGGAAACAGCCTTGCCCTCACAGCCATGGGCCTGATAAAGAGTGAGTTGGCTGTGAAGAGCCAGTTGGAGTCTGCTGGCTGTGCTGAGAAGAGCAAGGGACAGGAGGTTGTGCAAGGGCCAGAAAAGGTGAGCTGCTGTACGTAGGACAGACAGGATTAGGCGCCTGTGCTGGGGACAGGAAGGGGTGAGCCAGAACTGAAGGAGAGACAGAGCCAGAGCTGTGTGGAGCTGCTGTTGGGAGATACAGAGAAAAGATACGGGAGACTTTTTGAATAACAAGATGCTGCTACTTGAAGCCTTCTGATGATTCTAAGGAAGCACCTTGAGTGCAGTGTCCATGTCAACTGCTGCATATTGACTGTGACAGCAGAGAGATCTGGAATGGTTGGATGGATGGGCAGAATCCAATAAGATGAAGTTTAATAAGTCCAAGTGCTGAGTCCTGCATTTTGGCCGCAATAGCCCCCTGCAGTGCTCTAGGCTGGGGATGGTGTGG
>VWYO01021695.1:38024-128734 GCA_013400275.1 Rhadina sibilatrix | reverse complement strand
AGGAAGGACACTGAGTGCTGTGTCCAGCTCTGCCCCTCAGTTTATGAAGGACATTGAGATGCTTGAGTGTGTCCAGAGGAGGCAGCAAGGTTGGTGAGGGGCTTGGAGCACAAACTCTGTGAGGAGCAGCTGAGGGAGCTGGGGTTGCTTAGCCTGGAGAAAAGGAGACCCAGGGGTGACCTTATCACTCTCTACAACTTCCTGAAAGTTGGCTGTAGTCAAGTGAGGGTCCAGGCAGCAACTGACAGAACAAGAGGACACAGCCTCAAGCTGTGCCAAGGGAAATACTGGTTGGACATTAGAAAAAAAGTTTTTTACAGAAAGAGTGATAAAATACTGGAATGGCCTGCCTGGGGAGGTAGTGGAGTCACCATCCCTGCATGTGTTTAAGATGTGGCACTGGGTGCCATCGTCTAGTTGAGGTGTTAGAGCATGGGTAGGACTCGATGATCTTGAAGGTCTCTTCCAACCTAGAGATTCTGTGGCTCCGTGATTCTTTGGAGCTGTAACATGCTGATGGTGTGTGTGGCTTCAGCTCTCCTGGCCACTGGCAGGCCTGGGACCAAAATCACAGACTGAGCTTTCACACCCTTTGTTTTGGAGTGTGGCTGATCAACGTTCAGAAATGCCAAACACTCACAACATCTAGCCTGAGGTACTTGGGGGTCTGAAAACCACTTTAAGGCAGAAATGATTACAGACCAGCAGACAGTAACCAATTTTCATGCCACTGTGACAAAGCCTTTTCAAATAATTGCATGAAAATACAGCTTCGAAACATGTACTTTCTGTATTTCTAGTGCTATTTATCAGATATGCATCAAGTTGTTAGAATTAATCTTCATTTGCAAATTTCTTTGAAGCAAAGCACTACGACTCTGACTGCATCATTATTAATCTCTTGAGTTTACCACCATGTGGACATCAGAAGGGATGCTGTTTTACTTTGATTGGGCTTTTGTGCAGAGAAAACAGCACATGTTCTGTCCATCTGCTTCATTAAACTGTAAACACAATTCAATTTTGTAACATTTTAATGCATGGGCATTAAATATTTTGTGGACCTTGAGTAGCTGTCTGGCTGTTGTATTTTTAAAGCAAATTTAATCTTCTGTTCTAGGTTGCTGGGTTTCCTTTTGTTCTTTTTTTTTTTTTTTTTTTAATTTCTTTTTAATTTGAAAGTCCTCTTACCTGACTTTAAGCCTTAGATGAAGTTCTTAAATCAGCGGGGAGGATTAGACAAATTTTAGGTATTTCAGCAGAACAATTCAGGTCATCAGTCTTCCGCAGTTAATTATAGGGGGAAGCCTGGGTGACTTTGCTCTTAAATTAGATGCCTGCAAGGGTGGTGAAATGAGCCTGGATCTTAGCCTGATGAAATGATTTCATATCCCAGTACAGGCGGCTTAAATCTCCAATCCAAAAAAAAAATTTTTTTTCCCCTTCATGCTATTAAAAATACATTCTGAGAGACAATTTTTATGAACATTTCCTCTGCATAAAACATGGCAATGTCTGAGCTGGATTTCCTTCAGATGTTTGACTGCATTTCCTTTTGAAATGGAGAGCAAACAGAATTAGGAGGAACCAGGCATGACCATCCCAGGCAGTGAAGAAAGGGGGCTTGGTCTGCAGTGCCTGTGAACCACTGCTGTGATGGTGTGAGGCTGCTGAATTGCATCACAGGATCTGCTTCAGGGCTCATTTGCACCCAAACAGTGCTGGCATAATTCCAGGGGTTTATTAGTTATGTCATGATTTCAGAGTTGTCCTGGGCTGCTGGCTCCCAGGAGAGAAAGTGGCATTGTGTCAGAGTATTCTGGTGGCACAAAATACAAACCTTAGGCAAAGGTGATTGACAAAGATTAATGTTTTGTAATTGGGAACGCTAAAGAAAGCTAAAGACCTTCGTAGTGTGTATTTTTTTAAAAACAACCAGCAAGCTGTTCAGAGAACTATAGTGTGGATCAGCATAAAACCTCATTTTTCTATGTAATGAGAGCCTTAGAATTCAGTAAAAATTACACTTGGCTTTGGGTTGTTTGCTGGCCCTGTTCATGGCAGCATACTGATATGTGTGAGGCTGGAGCTGAGGACCTGAGCATGCCTTGAGATCTACACTTAAACAGTGTGGTACAAATATTACATTTTTCATTTCTGAGATGGTTTCCCCCCTGCAATTTAAAGGAATAATATTTCCCTTATGTGGCATTGCCCAAGCTGTTAACAGGCTTGTTTTATGTTTTTGCTGTCACATGAAGAGAGGGGAAATCACCATCGTAGCAACTATGTGGCTTCAGAAGTGAAAGACAAAAGTATTACCTTTCTCCTGAAAGCATCAGCTACAGGACAAGCAGGGTTTTTTTTGTTTTTTTTTTTTTTTTCCAAGTGTTGTCATCAAGTTGCAGTAAAAAGCTTTTCTCCATTTCATTTGTGTGCCTTCTGTTGGGCTTCAAAGCCAGTTTTATCCTTGGATGGCTGAAGTCAGGAAAGCTGTTCTGTGCAGACTGCGGCCAAACTAACTCCAGCAAGGAAGGAGAGAGGATTAAAATCCTGTTTATCAGAGAAGAGAGCTGACCCCCCTGCCCTGAGCTCTTAGGCTGTCTGAATGGCCTCACTTGTTGGTGCCAGGGAGAGCTGTGTGTTGACTGGGGCTGCTCAGACCTCGTAGGCTTCGCTGTGCTGAGCTGGTTTGGCGCTGCAGCCCTGAGAGGAGGGAGGTGACAGAGGTGAATTATTTTTGACCTGTGATCAAACAGCATCTCCAATGAGAAAGAACAGCAAAGAGAACAGGCTGTATTGCAACCGTTCTGACTTCCCCTTGCCTTCCACACTGTCTCCCTGCATTTTGTTGTGCTGGAAAACAGCGTGTGCCTTGCTTCCCTGGAGCTCTGGCACAGGCAAGGCACTGCTGCCAGCCAGGGGCTGCCCCACGCCCTTGTGCCACATCCTGCACCTGATCAAGGTCGGTTTGAAGAAGTATGGGCAGTGTCAAGGTGACAGTTTCTGCTACGTGAAGGTCTGTGGACCAAGCAGGGACCCCATGGGATGGAAACTGTCAGGAAACGTAGTTCAGATACTGTTGACAGCAGTAAAGGGTTAAGGAGAGATATCTTCCTCCCAGCAATGTTTTTTAAAAAACTTTTGTTCATTTGTGTGGAAGTGCATCTTCAAGATGCAATCTCTTGCATTTTTTCCACAAAAGAACAAAAAGACTTATGTCACATCAATGTGTGATTACTTTAAAATATTTATATTATTAATAGCCATTTCATAGTACAAGATTTTCTAATGAAGAACAATAGTAATCATGTAAAGCCTTTCTGCATAGTAATGTTGCGGGGACTTTTTCGAAAAATGTCTCATAGGCAACTCTAGATGTCAGCTGGTAAAACCAAAAATCATTTTAGCACAATAGTGCTTTTATCATTGTGAGAGATAAAAGAGATTCTGATGGAAGACGTTTGTGAAAGCTACATTTCTAAAACCTTTTTCAGCAGTGGAGCCTGCAGGATGCTCTCAGCTGATACAGCACGTTGCAGAGCTTCAGACCAAAGCTGTGTTCAAGTGGACATTATTTCACCAGCCACCCTTTCTAAGGTCCTAGCTATGTGCTGCTTCCCCACCTCTGTGTCTGCTGGATTAGTGTGCTAAGAAGATGAAAGGCTTCAGCTATTATGTTTTGGACATAAAAAGTTCTCAAGTGTCTCATGCTTCAGCTATTTTTTGTTTGCCTCTGGAATCCATCTTCTCCATGCACCAGTTTTGGTTTCCCCAGTGTCTTTTTTTTTTCCTTCTTCTTTCTGAAAGTGAACAGCAGCAGAACTTTCACTCATAAACTGCTCTCAGAAATTACAGGTGCTGTGCTAGTGTGCCTTCAGGCTGTATGCAGCCTTCATCAAGGCAGGAGCCCTAAGACACAGATAGTGTCCCACTGAAAATCAGGACATTTTAGGATCCATTTTTGCATCCATGGCCCTTGTCATCTTCCTCTTGTTTTTGCCCTCCACTTGTTGCTGCCACAGTGCTGCTGTGCCAGGGCAAGTGCTGGTATGGTTGTCTCTTCCCATGTGTTTTAGGGAGTTGAGGTGACTTATTAATCAGATGGGAAGCTGTAGACTGCTGGATGTGATTTGGGTGTGGTGCAGATCATGTGTCCCTCCACATTCTGCACATCAGACCCGTGTCAGGATGTGCTCCTGGCAGCTGTGGCACCTTGTCCATGGCCAAGAGCCCCAGGGACTCCTTTCAACTGCAGCATTTTCAAAAGTTACATGAACACCTAAAGGCAGACAGGGATTCTATATGTACCCATTTCTGTGAGTCTGTAATTCCCCTATCAAGGAGTGACTGAGAAGGAGGGCAGCAGGGCATGGTCTTTGAAAGTGCCTTTGTGCACTGCTGGGAATAGATTGGGAGTGGCTTTGCCTAGCTCTCCTGGGTGCAGATGTTTCCAGCAGGCCCTGATGCCCAGGAAAATCTGCTGGGTTTGTGCTGCAGCCATCCTGAGTCTGTGAGCAGGCTGTGGGGTGAGCCCAGCTGCCAGCTGTGGGCTCAATTTGCAGGTCCAGGATGGAGCTGGGTGTCTCAAGAGGTGTGCAGGGACCCCCCCAGAAACGCAGCCCCTCCCCTGGCAAAGCACAGCCCCCCTCAGGAATCATGAGCAGCCATCTAGGAAATGGCATTTTAAGAAACTGTAAAATCAGCAGTTAGAAATAATTGAATTGTGCCTCATGTATTTGTTTTGTCAGTGCCTCCTGTATTAAGCTGCTCAGTTATTAAAAGAAGGAAACCCTCCTGAGGTGTCTCCTGCTTTCAGAAGTGCTGGGCAGGGTGTAGCTGCATCCACAGGGTGCTGGTTGCCTGCAAGGTCCTGGTGCCATAACACAGCAATCTGTATTCGTGTGCTGTGCTTTCATCCCAAGATCACAGAAGAAACAGGATCATTACTGTATATTAAAATAACTGATTGTGTGGCTCAGTTTACTGGCCAAGCTGTGTGTTGAGAGTAGAGAGCATTGTCTTGCAGGTAGCAGAGGTGTGTGACCTAGGGCGTGGAGTTCATTTCTGCAGTTGATCCTGCATCCTGTCAGAACTTCCTTCACCTCTGGAATCCCATCTATGCCCACAACCCCCAGAGAAGAGCCCCGTGGTGGATATCATACCCATGGGATTTTCAGGGGGAGGAAGGTGTTCATTTTCTCCAGTAACAGGCAGTGCCTTTTGGTCCTGATCTGAGGTGGGAAGTGAGGAGCAGAGCTCTATCCCCCCATGTCTCTTTGGGGGCGTTTGCTTCAAAGGTGGGTCTGTTCCTAAACTTCCATCCCACTCTGACTCCTGGCCTGTGGAGGGGCCAGAAGTTCTCCTTGTGCCCTGCCTCCTCTGCTTAATGCACAGGCAAGAGGTGTGCCAGCACCGTGCCAGCAGCAGCCGCAGCAGACTCTTTTCCCCAAAGGCTTGTCAAAGCTTCCTCAGCTATCTCGGCAATACTTTTATCTCTTTATGCATAAGCGGTGTTTAAAGGGAACAAATGGCCTGTGTGATCGTTGTGGTGTTCATTTTCTTTTAAATGCATTTAATTCCTGATGCTGACACTTGGTTTTTCAAAGCGGGATTAGAACTGCTGAGGGTAAACAGTGCCAGCGTTACGTACGGCAGGAGTGGGGACCTGTGTAAAGCTCAGCCAGGCTTTCTTATTGACAAAGCCTAATTAAAAATGGATAAAGCTAAAGATTTTTTTTTCGTTGATAGTGAGGTGTCCTGGAATGAACTACCCTGTGCAGCTGCTCTTTTTGTGGTAGCACAAGGGGATTTAAACCGTGAGTTGATTCCAGTGTCTGTGGTCTCTGAGCATTCCCAAGAACTATGGACTGAACATCCCATTTCCATGAGCAACATCTCTAAACCCTTCAGCACAGCTGCCTTCTCTCTATGTAGTCTATTTAAAAGTCCTAAAATAATTTCCTGGAGCAGTTCCTCGAAGCAGGCAGACTGAGCATCAGAGGATTGCCCAAAGCCCCAGGGTGGCCCTATTTATTAAGGCTGATTAAGGTAATGAATGCTGCATATGAATTCAAGGTCCCCTATAAATATTGGTCCTCCAAGGGTTTACAGAATGATTTTGGAGAAGTGGTTCCGAAGCAATGCTATATATATATATATATTTATACGTACTGCTTTGCATTTGTTTTTAATGGTAGATTGCGATTATCGTGAAATTACTTTTAAATTTTAGTGTTTATTCAGTGTTTAAGCGAATATCATGCTTATAACAGTAGGAGGTTTACAGGCAGTCTTTCAAAATTAAAAGCAGGGTGGTTTTTTTTGCTTGTTTGTTTTGGGACAGGATGAGCGATGACTTTGGGACAGCTTTGTGGTCTAGTGTGTTTTGCTGTAGGTTTACTGACGAATGGTGTTTTCTTCAACCAGCAGGCTGGCAGGGAATTGCAAACAGTGACCTCATTTATCCTACTAGAGCTCACTCTCCTTGACGTTTTCATCAGCCAGTGGGGGAAGACGTTTGCTGTTCAACTGCTGCCAGCAGAGCCGGCGCTTATTTTTATCTGGGCCAACCCGGTGAATATTCTGAGCACTGTGTCAGTGTAAGCAGTCTTGTGCCTGTCCTACACCTTCTGTGTTGAGATAGGAGCAGCAGCAGGCCCACAGTGACTGGGGCAGCTTGGTTCAGGGATGTATTTCATTACAGGTTTATGCAGCACGTGCTGCAAGGCTGTTTATAAGGCTGGATGTCATTTAGACCTCGCTAGCTGGGAACCATTTGCAAAAATAACGCAGTGAACTGCTGATACTTCTTCTCCTTCATAAAAGATGTGGGAAAATCTACACAGGTGTAATGTTATTGGCTTGATCTTCAGCAAAGGAGTTAATGAACCTAGTGCAGAGTCATCATTTTCTTGAGTGTAAGCAGTCTTTAGCAGGTAGAAGCTAAAGCGCTCTTCTAGAAGAGTGTTTTGCAAAATCAAGGGTTAATAGATGAACCAGTAATGAAATGCTGAGAGAAAAGCAATTATTCCTGTATTCCTATAAACAATAGGAACTCTGAGCAGTTACCTAAAGCGTCTCCTACTCTAAATCAGTTGTTTTCATTTTGTAAAATCAGGCTTAGACTTTTCCTCCAACACAGGAATTGTATAAAGTGCAAACTCCAATGCAGCCTAACATGGTGTTATGTTGGATAGCAGATACTCAAGCCTTTCTTTTCTTTTTGTAACCTGCCATTAGCAATGCAGACATAATCCCTACAGTTTGTGTTGTGGTAGAGAGGGGCAGAAATGTCCTGGCAGATGCAGGCTTGTAGACTGCCAGGTTTCTTTTGCACATGTCCTGGCAGTGGTTTTGATGTGTATCTTATGTAATGGAACGCCTCAGAATATTTTTAAAAGCTCATTAATGCTGTAAGAGTTCATATAAATAATATCTACTTAATATTTTGTAATTAAAACAGAAGAATACTTAATAGTAATAATAATAATGAATAATACTTAAAATAATTTCAGCGAGTTTTCAGACTTTTAAAAATCATTGTTAATATACATTGTACCTCTTCTGCCCCATTTTGCACCAAGTTCCAGCAGGATGTAGAGAGGCAGGTATGATGCTGATTGGGGTACCTGCAGCTTGTTTTGGGTTTGGAAGAGTTTTCCTTTGGAAGCTATTTAGGCATCTGCCAAGAACATCTCTAGTTCCACATCTGAGAAACAATGCAGTGGATGCACTGTGCAAAATAAATAATTAAAATGTATAAGACAGATGATTTAGTGGCTTCATGTTGACAAATTTGAGTAGATTTTTGCAGCTTTTGAGGTTAAAGAAAGGCAGACTACTAATGGGGTTTTTTGAGAAACAGAAAGCTATTGAGTTCGCTAGGAAGTTTTCTCAATCGTAATGAATTAATAGTAAATACTTCTGGAAATTGCTGCTCTTATGCAGATTACCTTTCCTGACTTCAGATTCTTCTGGAATGGGTTGAACTCTGATATTTACTCTGCAGCGTTCAACTGAGAGCAAACACATCCATCTCAAAGACAGGGCTGGCTGGTTTGCTGCAGTAGCATAATGAACTCATCCTGAATACTCATTTATTCAGTATCTCTGTCCCTATCACTGTATCAGTGTTTAATCCTTAACAAAGCTGCTTGTTGCTGTTCTTATTTCCTGATTCTAGAACACGCTGCAAACAGCATGAAGTTCCTGTACTGTCATTACACTGGACTTGCAGAATCATTTGTTTTGCTGTCCTGGAAACAGTACTTTCATATAACTAAGCTATTTTGATGATATTTGTTGTCATCTGCCTCAGGAAATGATAGTGGCATCTTTGACATATGAATTATATTTCATGTTCCAGTTCTATGAAAAAAAACTATCATTATTTTCTAATTTTAGCTGCTGCTTGTCCATAGCCACCACAGCACAATTTTTAGGAACAGTGTTCTAAACATCCACAGTTACATACTGTTTATTTTCAGGATATTTAAATATCTTAAAGATCAGGCATATTATATATCTAAATTTAAATAAGTGCTGTCATTTAAAATGCATGTAATTACTTTTAATAGATAAATAAAGACATATAACAATTAAATGTTTAAGGCTTGCAATACCATCCCTGCCCAGCCTCCACGTGGTTCTCCAACACTCCAGAAACACCATGGAGATGGATTTTCAGCACTTGTGTATCTCTCCTTGATGCTGTGTGCTGTTAAAACAGGCTTTTAACAAAACAGCACAGCCTCCTTCCTTTATTTTGGGCATCTTCAACCAGAGGAGTTCCACACAAGTAAATAAATGTGTTTTAAGGCACCAAAGATGCCCAGACCTCTGTGCAGCACACAGCAGAGCTGTGTGGGCAAAGCCTTTCCCTGCAGGATTTTTTTTATGGACTAGGGAGACTGGATTGGTCAATAATTTAATATGCATTTTGAACACTTAGAATGATTTAGTGGATTACATAAGTGGAAGGGGGAAAAGCTGTATCTATTTTTTCCGGTTCATTGTTCATGACAATAAGAGGAGTTTTATTAACTTCACAGTTGGTGCTATTCTGTTGATGCTTTTAATTTTTACTGTGTTTTGTTTTAATCCATTAAAAAACCCCAGCAAACCAGGATTATATGGGTTTAGGGTTTTTTTTGTGGTTTGGAATTTTTTAAAAATTTTTTTGTTTCTCCTTTCTGGTCTTGTGTTTCTTATAAGAAAGCTGCAATTCTTCATAAACCTGACAGGTATGATTTTTGGCTGAGTATTCAAACCTGAATACTCCATAATAAGCATGCAGGAATAATGTAGACACTGAAAAATGGGGGAAGGCTTTTCATCTGGGGCTGGCAAATCATGTATTCTCTGTTAGTTTGAAGGCTGAGAATGCCATATAAATCACATTCTTTTTCAGTAAGTAATGCAATACTAGAACAGTAGAGAAGGGAAAAGGTAAACATTCATTACAGAATGTAATTATGGAATTCATTACAGAAAATATGGACAAATAAAGAGCTGAAGGAAAGAGTTTGAGAGATGTCCTTGTCACTTACCTTTGCCTATGAAGTGCTGCATGTCTGCAGAGGAGTAAGGCAGGGGTTTTGTCTTTCTGTGTGCTCTGGAGGCTGAACTGGAACAGGCACAGGTTCCAGTTGTGCTCTTGAACAGGTTGGTTGTGCTCTTTCACCTGATTTTGAAAGCACAGAACAATCTTTATTTCCATTTTTCTTAAATTTTTGTTTTGCTTTTTGGAATGAATCCACAGCAGATGACCTGTGATTCATAAAGATCTGGAGGTGCTTGTTATTTTTTATCAACATTGATAGTGTGGGTAGTAGAAAACCCTGGAAAAAGGTAGGAAATGTAAAACCTGAATTGGAAACCAGAGTATGTTTAGGAATTTGGATGAATATGGCATATTCATAGGAAAACTAACTTGATTAGACAGTTCTTTAAGGCAGGTTAGGGATACTTGGTGGACAAGAACAGCAACAATTTGCCACACAAGTGTATTAAAATATGGGAAAATGTAAAAAGTTATTAAAGGATAGGGAAAGAGCAGGAAGGGATTGGAATAAGAAAATGAGTAAGGAGTTGTCTTGATTTGGAAAGACAGGTATCTGCCAGGGAAGGCTGGAGTTTCCCTTAGAATGGAGAATGTAAACCCCTCACCCCCTGCCAAATTGTAATTTTGCAATTAAGGGCTTGCAGGCAAAGATTTGGGAATAGGAATAACAGTTCTTTACTAAGAATATTAACAATACAAATGTAGTAGAAGACAAAACCACCCAACCAAAAAAGCAAACAAACAAACAACAATTTTGGAGAACTCTGACAGAGTCAGAGCTACAACCTGACGCCCTGTTGGTCAGGGTGTTGGAAGCAGTCCAAAAGCAAGTCCTCCTGGAGTGGCAAATGATGGTTCTGGTGAAGCAGAGATGATCCTGTAGAATCAGGGTCCAGTCTTCCTCCAGGAATCAGGTGAAGGAAGCCAGGTACNATTCATGTCCTAAGCAAACTTTAAACACAGAAAAATTCAGATGAAGCACTAAAGCTAACCAGACTTCATTAGAAAACAAATCAAAACAAACCCCAACATTTTGAAAATAGGTTATTGGTATTGAGTCATGCTTGGTTCGTTGTTGTGATGGACACCTGTAATCCAGGTACTGATTTACCACACAATTACAGTTATTTGTTCAAATGAGTGTATGTAAATTCTCAGCAGGTTTAGAGGTACACTGTGAGGCGTTTTCTACTGTCTAGATTCCAAAAAGGTGCTTCATTTATGTTGAGAAATCTATAAAATTTAAAAGAGTGTTTCAGGATGTGTGAAGAAGTCGATAAAGAATTGTCTGCTTCAAAAACTTTCTTTGTTGAAGTACTGTATGAAAAGAGCTTAGAGAAGTAAAGGTCTTCAGTCTTAGAAGGTTCCAGGGCTTACTCAACCAAAGCAATAGCAGCTTTGAGGGATCATCAAGGGCAGAGCTTCAGAAGATGATTTATAGAGTTCTTCCTTGGGATTCAGTCCCCATCTTCTCTGCCTGATAGTTGGTATCTCACTATCAGCAAAAGCCTTCATCGAGGAGGAGAGCCTTTTGTAATGATCCCTTCAGTGGGGCCCCTTCTGCCTTTTCTTTAAAATGTGCTCGTGTCAGTGCACAAATCCTTGCTGTGGTTTCTGAGGTGCTGCTGGACTGCTACTTGCCATTCCCTTGGAAGTTTATATTTGGGTGACTCCCATGCCTTAACCTGGTGAGATGCATAGTGCATCACTAAGGAAAAAATGAGTTCTGCCTGGTTTTCATCTGGAGTCATCTCTGATTTTGGCAGTGGTGCTCCAGAGCTGTAGCTGAAATCAGAATCCGGGGTAATGTGTTGTTTAAAAAGCTATTAAAAATAGCCCAAACCTGGTTAATATTCTTGTGAGGATGCACACTGTAACATACATCCTTCTGAAGCAGGACCAACTCTAATCTTAACTCTTTTTGTCTTTATTTTCTGTCAAGAAGGGGCTGTTAACCCTGAAATACAGTACAGGTACAAGGTAGAAAGAGAATTATTTTCACAAAATTGCAAGAACACTTTCAGATGCTGAAATAAGGAAAGAAAAAAAAAGTCTTGTGTATCTCATTTTTCTGCAGTCATAAAATGAAGGAGACTGTTGTGAAAACTCATACTGTTCATAATCCTTCTCAAAAGTCATCTTCTTAATGTTTGGCAATATTTAAAATCTTAAGCATGTGTGTGAAATACTAACTGAGGCAGTTTTAAAATTAATGTTACCTCAAACACGTTTTGAATCAACTTCCTGTGAATTTAATTAATCATTACTTCTCTGGCAATTCAAATTTACATATTTTTAAGGCTGGCTCTGATCCATGTTGGCATCTGAAGTATGGAGATCAGAACTCCTCTGAGTAACAGAGTGAGGCATCAAACAAATACTGAAACCCGAAATGCTGTGTGAATTGTTACCTTCTGCCTAATGATAAAACTCTGGATTTGGCAGGCTGAAGAGACACTGTGCAGCCACTGAAAAATATTTTGTTTCAGAACATGCTGTGTACTCCAGCAAAGGCAGCCCTCTAAGGGCACCTGCTTGCCCTGGAAATCAGGACCATGGAGAGGACTCAGGAAGTTTCCTTGAAACTTGGTAATTCAAAATGTTTGGAAAGCAATACATGACTGTACTCTTCATATTATCTTATTTCAGTCACCAACAGTCCAAGAAAAATGTATCTTTTGGGTAAAAACTAATGGAGAAAAAAATGAATAAAAATATGTGCTCAGGTATGATATGTCATGATAGATGTGAAGTGGATGAGTAATGGTACCTCTTGTTAAATTGGAATTAATGAAATATTTATAAAAAGAGTGTTCTTAGTGGGAGAAAAGTTTGAGGGCTGAGTTTTAGTGCACTGTCTTCATTGATGTGCAAATGAGCATGACACTTGGGGTAGATAGTTTTACTGGCTTAGCTGCACTGGCTGAGCTACAGAAGAACATTTGTAGTTATGAATTGTCTCTTCCACTACTGCCATCAAGAGCAGAAGGAAAAAAAAAGAGACTTTCCTCCATTATAAGCTTGTAGGGAAGATGAAGTATCATTCCTGCTAGACTGCTGAGTGTACAGGCAGGTTTGGGATTGGGAGTGGTGACAGTGTCTGTGCAGAGATGATGGAAGCTGCCCCATCTCTGGCTGAACATCAAAGGAAAGTCCGCTGCTGGTGTGGAGGTTTTTTGCAAGACTCCTTCGGTGATACAGCATGTGTGCACCTCAGCCTCTGCTGTAAAAGCACAGGGTGCTGCTTTGCCATCCACTCATCTGGTGGATGGGAAAGCAGAGGGGGCAGAGCTCACCTCCTGTTTCTGTAGTTGTTGCTGTTCTGTTTGTTCTTGCCAGGCAGTGCTTTCTGGAAGTGCAGAAATAAGGAAGTTTCCAGGAGGAAAGTGGTGTTTACAAGGCATCCCGCACTGATGAAGAGGCACTTGCTCCTGTTTCATCCAAGGCTACACAGCTCTGTTTGTGCAGGAGCCAGGAGGCTGAGCCACCAGGCTTTTCCTCTCCTGTGGCTGCAGCCCTTCTTCAAAGAGCAAATTTTTGTAGTAACCTAGCTGAGTCTTTGCTTAAGCCAGACACTGACCTGTTATATATCCTTTCATTTCCCCTCACTTGTTCTTCCTGTTGTGTGGGTGGTTCACTAAAACTCTCCATTCACAGCATCATCTGCTGCCTATAAACCAACATCCCTTCCGAGCACCCAAACTGATGTGTCTTTTTTGAGGGGTTAGTTACTGTGACAGTTTTTACTTTGAGTCAAAACAGAGCATTAGCAGATTTGCCCCTGAGCTCTGTCTAACTTGCTCTCTCCAAGCAGCTTTGACTCCTCAGTTAAATATTTCCTGGGCAATGTTTCCTGCCCCTGCCTTGAAGCAGGAATGGGGAACAAACACTCCACGGTACTTGTGTTTAGGATGATGCTCTGGCTGGAATAGTGAAAACACCACAACTCAATCTTCTGTCATCCTCCTTCTTCCAAAAGTCCTTCACAGCTGTTTCTAGAGTGCAGCCAGCCAGTACCTGTGGGTTTGTGCTGGTGGGAACTGAAGGTTTTGTTGTCTTCAGTCGTGCCTCATTTCAGCTTAAAACGAGTTGGTGTAATTATGATTTACTGTGTGCCCCACTCACTGTACAAACAGTGTGAGTTTTCTCTTGAGAATTGAGGGTAACTTTGGCCGCTACTTCTCTCTTTCATATTGTTTTAAAATAATTATATTTCCAGTGTTTTTGACTGTTGAAATTATTTTTTTAATGATCTGTTATATTTTAATTAAAAGGTCATACTTGAAGACTGAAGTCTATTTTTATGTGTATAGAATCTGCTTCTGGAGTGCCTTTGTTCATTAAAATCAGAAAATTAAAATAGAAAAAATAGACAAGGGAAATGAGGCATATTATACTACTACTTTCATGTTTGGTTTTGAAGGTAAAACTGTGTCCAAATGATAATTAGGCTTTGCCCTCAAAATGGCCTTGCTAGAGTACATGCACTGATGGAAGCAGCTCTGGGACTTCTTCCTTTCTGGAGTTAGAGAATTCCCATCTGAGTAGGCTCAGAGAGTCTCCAGCCACTCTGCTAAAATAAGATTATTGTCCCTGAAACCTGGATGCGTGAGAGATGGAAATTCATGTGTGAGGAGTTAGAGGCATCACTTGGAAGATACTGACAGTAGAGTTGATTTTGCTTTGAACAAATGTTTACTAGTAAAACTACTATATACATTAAAACGCCGTGTTCGAGCCTCTCAGCAAAATGGCATCCTTGCAAGAGTCATTTTATGTTTCAGTGCTTTTATGCACAATTTTAAGGGTTTTTTTTTTTAACTTAGTATACATATTTTGCTTTGATATGCAAAATGTGTTTTATACATCCATTAAATCACACTTGCTAAATTACAGAATATACTGCCCTTGGTGGAAGAAGTTATATATTTCATATATAATGATACTTTTCACTGTCAGAAGACACTTTTCATCTCTGAGCTGGGTGGCTGTCCTTCACATGAGCCCATTTTCAGGACAAATCAGCATTTATTCACCACTTGGGCACACAGCTCTTGCTGGCTGCTTTGGGGCCCTGTGAACCTTTCCCAGGTGAGAGGTTGTATCCCATTTCTTTGTCCATCCCTGCATCACTTCAGTTTTCTGTGCTGTGACATAATCACTGATTCCCAGATGTGCAGAATGGCTCATCCTCTGTTAAGTCTTCTAAGCTTTGTAAATAAGGAATGATTCTAGGCAGGTAGACAGATCTGCTCTGATTATACAGTGGGATAATCAACCCAGAAATCCCTGTGTTAGCTCAAAACCAGTTTTGAACTGATGCTCACATTTTCCTTTAGGCTTTCTTTTTTTGTTTTTGAAAGGACTGTGTCCAGGTGGTGTGAGTTTGCATAGTTCTGTGTGCAAATACTAAAGTGCAGGGAAATGAAAATGCAGTGCTTTTCATAGTATTTTGACTTGAGTGGGACTGTTGGTACTGATTTAAAAGAAGTCATCTCCATTGAAATAAAGAGACTTAATTTAGGTGCTATTAAAAGCATCACCCTGAGAAGCTGCTGAGGACTTTAGAGCAGATCTGACAATCCATGGTTTTACATGATTAATTCAAAATGGGTAAACCCCTCCAAAGTACCTTCAGTACAAATACGGTTACAGAGCACACACTCAAAAATCAGTAATTCACATTAAAAAAAACGAGCTGATTGCCTATAAACATGAATTATTTTTATCCTCTTTTATGATTACAGAATGGTGCACCTCTGAAGTTTCTGTGGAGCTCTAATTTTTAACCTTATTAGCTTAGAGCAGAGTCCACACCCTAACTGATATTCAAAATCCATTTCAAGTTAATGACTTGTGTTCAGGTGTAATTTTTACCTTTGATTTGAACCTGTGGCATCTGCTCAAGGCCAATTCACAATTAATTTACATTTTTTAAAGCTCCTTTTGTTTACCATTTTGAAGTTTTGGTTGTTGTTGTGAGAAGGTGATGGACTATTATCTTTCTAGGTTAGTTGTGCTGTATTTTAGTTATGCAGATGTTCATTGTGGCTGAATAAAGTTTCAGGGTAACATAGCATTTCCTTGCAAATGGTGCAAAGACTCATAATGGGCTGCCTTCATGCAAAAAATACAACACTAGCTCCAAAGAACAGGTTGATAGAAAAGAGTTTGGTCTACAACAGCAGCGAATTGTGAGGATTTAGTTTGATTGGCAGCGCTGTTTGGTTTCGGCAAAATCCTTTTTGATGCGAGCTAATAAGTGTTGCAGCATTAAATCCTGGAGATTATCAGGTGTTTGGACAGAATGAAAATTGTCTTTGCATTGTGCATTGTGTGCTGGAGGCAGTGCAGAGGTGCAGGAGGTGCTGAAGGCCCTGTGAGAGGAGCTCTGGGTGATTCCCACAGGGAGCACGGTGGGCACATCCCTATTGCACAAACCCCAGGGGTCAGCCTGGCCTCTCTGCTGGAGTAGCTAAAACAATCCTACCAGGTCCATAGGCATTAGGACTTTGAAGATCATTAAAATGATGTCTGGACCTTACTATCTAGGAATTATTTTTTTTTTTTCCTGCATGAAATGTAGTTTGACCATGAATTAGCTTCACAGCACAGCATTGCTTGTAAATAGAGTAATTTTTATTTATTTATTTATTTATTAATATAATCCTTTTCAAATAAAGCTCTGTGTGCTTGTATGTGTGTGGAAATGTTAGAAGTTACTCTTATGGCCACAGACATTTGATAAAGCAGAGTGATTTGGCTTTACCTTTCCAGTTCTTAATGGTCACTGTAGTTAACAGAACTACTTATACCTCCAGGCAGTAAAACTCTAATGGATGGAAAATGAGAGTTGTGGAAGGGAAGAGATAGAGTTATATGGTGTCTGTAAAATGTGGGCAGGTAAAGATGAGAGGCAGTGTAGAGCTTTTGAAGAAAAGGAGACAATTTAAACTCTTCTCTCAGTGTTAGGGGTAACAAAACGAGAGTAAGTGTAGAATAATGGGCAAAAATGGGAAGGAGAATGAAATTTCAGTCACCCGCTGTAGCAAATGTTCTCTGCAAATTATTCCAGTTTTACCAAACAGAATTTAAAAATATGAATTTCTGAACGAATTGAGTGGTAGTAAGGATTTTAGTAATTTAAAGAGAAGTCTTATTACAGTAGTGGCAATTTTCAAAAGGCTTGAGTAGATACTCCTGAAGATTGAACTTGGTTATTGTATTGTAAAGCAGCAAGACAGATGTATGAATCTAAGAATTATTAAAAACTGCTGGCAGTAATTGCAACTCAGGTGGTCATTTTTAATGCCTCATTTGTGAAGAATTGAGTAGACCAGGTTTGTGATGTTCTGTAGTCTTTCTTCTGGATGATTACTTCTGTGGCAAAATGAAAAACCTTCTGAGAACTTAGGAAATGAGTCAAAAAAAATCCCTTAAAATAGTGCCAAATTAATTTTATTCTATTGGGTTTATTCTGCTGAGATGGACAAGCACTCACTGTTAAAGCAAAAAACTTACACTACTCTGAAATGCACTCCAAGGTGATTACTGTTCTCAGTCTACTGAAAACTTCTTAAAATGTTATGATTTCCTGGAGCTTTGGGCACCTGCATTTGCCAGTCTTACAAAATTTTGAATTTTTGAGTGTGTATGTTTTGTCTTCTGAGGTTTTTTCTTCCCTGAATTTTCCATTCTTTTGGTATAAGCAAACCATGATACCAGTCTGGAAATAGATGTGGACAGAAATCTGACAATTAAGATGGAAAACTTCTAAACAAAGAATTAAAAAAAGTTGAAATGCACTACATAGCCACATTTTGCCTCTCTTCATTTTTATATAATCATGGTGCTTCTGTGATGGAAATTTTCCATACTCCATGGATTTTATTCTCCTTTGACCTTGTATCATCTCTGTCACCTGGTTCATTAAGCAGCAGTCAGGTTCAGAGCCACTTAGAACTGATAAAGGACTTAATGAAGTTTTACCCATCCTGTGATTATCAGTCTCATTTTCAGGTGTGAAAATTACTGTTGTAATCTCAGAAGACAGTGACCCATAAAAGGTGTATGATTGAAAATCGGATCTGTAATTGAAAATGTGATCTTTGTTTCTTTAAATGCACGTTTATGTGTTGGGGCCATCTGGCAGCACCTAGATCTGCCCTTGATCAGCTGTCATTGACTGGCTGCTCAGGTGCAGGCATCAGGACACATGTGGGTCATGAAGATGCTCTCCTCTGAGATGAGAGTGGCCTTATTCTAATTTATTTTTTTCAGAAGAACAAAAGGAAGGGATTGCAGGGGGAGGTAGAGCTGTTCATGGTTACTTGTGCTGTTTGAGCTGAGGGAATTTCCACTTTTCCTCATGCCTCTCTGCCCCTATCTGACAAGGATTTCAGAAACCCTACATTTAAGCCACAATTAGTTGTCCTGATGATTTCTTCCACTCACCTGCCTAATCACCCGGTGAAGTCTGCAGATCAGCCCGGCTGCAGCCAGAGCACACCTAATTGCACCTTAAATTTAGAGCACAAGTGGAGGGCTTGGGGAGATGTGCTCATGCAGGGAACTGCCAGGGATTGTTTGTGGGCCCTTTCCCATGAAGTGGCTGTAGTTGAGGCATTGATTTAATTCTTCTCCTCTGTCCTGCAACAATAGCTCGACTTGCAATCTGAATAATATGTTTTTCTTTCCTTTGTAACCTTCACGTTAACATATTAACACCTCCATGTTCTGCTGAGTGGCCAGAAGAATTACAATCGGTCTCATTTTTTTTAGACACCTTATGCCCTTTTCTTGCTTGGTATGCTTAAATATTTGAAGTTGCAGCTTTAAAATAAATTATTGACAAAAGCACCGAGAGTTTCTTTCGTGGCTCACTTGCAGGGTTGCCTAAATATGCAACTAATCGCCACAGGGAGTGCATAAAAACCAGAAAATGAAACATTCTTACTGCAGTGCCTTGCAGTGTCTTGGCTACTGATGCAGATATATTCAGAGGGGGGTGGTACACTTGGGGGTAGGTAATGAGTGGTAGCGAGACAGCTTTTGGATAAACTGCAATTTTTGATTCCCACTTCGGTGAGGGCACCCAGAAGAATTACTTTGTATATTTTTAGTAGCTTCTTGTTTCAGAAGCTGACATGTACAATTACTGTTGTTGCAGTTGTACGTTGCAAAACTCTTCATTATCCTCTTGGATGGTTTCAGATGTCTGCTATTTTTATTAGTTTTCTCCATTCTTAAAAAAGCAGTCCAGCTTTCTGCTTGTAGTAAGAAGCAAACACTCCTCCTAAATGCACAGAATAAAATTACACAGGTAATAAAATTATCAAGTCAAAATGTCAGTCTTCAATTTTGTTGCAAAATCCTGTTTGCAATATGAAGTATAAATAGAACAGTGTATGCATACTCCCCTTCTAGGGGAAATAATGGAATAATTACTATCATTTTTTTTCCTTGGTCAGATGAACATTTGCTACATTCCAACTGTGATAAATAAGCAACCATTTAGATATATTTTAACTAAGAGCAATTTTATCAATGTAGATATGCAGTTGTTACACTGGATTAGAAACTTCAAATTCTCTTCCTATAAGATGTGTTGCTTCAGTTTCTCTTGCTGCATCATGCTGAAACGTTATGTAATTAAAGCATTGTGATGTTTTGTAGAATATTCTCTCATGTAGTCTTGGTGAACTGATGAGATGAATAATTTTATTTCGCTTTCAAATATGTGAGAAGCAATGCTTTTTGCTCTCAAAGGCTTCTGTAGAAAGCACTAATGGAATAGTGCTCCATCATCAAATGTAACTGATTGGATTTCAGAAGCTGAGCTTTTTACTGAAGCTAGTTTTCACGACAAAATAATAATAAAAAAATCCCAGTTGCTCCCATTAATCCCCAACCAAGCCTGGGTGAGCAGACTGTCCACAGAAAAATGTCTTGGGGTCCTCCTCTGTTGCTAAGAGTGTGGTGGAGGGATTTGTAAGCCTTGTGATGGGCAGTAACACTGGGGGCAGAGGGGAGGAAATACCAGATTTTCAACCAGCTGGTCCACCAGGCCAACCTGGGTCCGAGTCAGCTTTGTCAGAGCCACTTCTGGTTTGTTTTGCTCTTGGGGTTTTGGTTGGTTGGGGTTTTTTTGGAGTTTTTTTCCCCATGTATTCTGATTGAGTAGGTGGAGAGGCTCAAAAGGATGGAGTGCAGCCGCTGGGCTTTGTTTCCCCACTCAGGGTGCTGCACAAGAGCCACTTTAGTGCTGGTTTTGATTTTCAGCCCCCTGTGCCCAGCAGAGAGCCACGGGGATTTGGCTGCACATCTCCACACGCTGTGACTTGAGGAGCAGCTTCCTTCAAGGGCCACTGTAGTCAGAATTCACGGGGGCAGCTTGCAGCCAGCTGCTGCTGGCTGGCTGTCAGGTCAGCTCCAAGGAGCTTTGCTCGTTTCAATATTCCTCAACATTTCGATCCCGTGGGAGCAGCTAGAGCTGCCTGAAGTTGCAATCTCAGAAGTTGTAATATAGCTGCTTCCAGGAAATTTGGTAAGTTGTTTACACAAAGGAGACAGGGATGTAAAAGATTATTCAGTTCCTCGGGAGGGAATAAGGAGCACACGTTGCTATGAGCTGCAGAAAACAGGCAGAAACCCCACAGGTATCAAATCAGCACAAAATGTGAAGAAGGAAATCTTCCTGAGAAAGTCAGGTATTAACTACACCAACACTTCTGTTACAGCTCCCTTTTTGTAAATTAGCTAAAAACAAATTATTGGCAAGTTTCCATCAGTTGGAAAATACATTTGTTAATCATTGCCACTTATCTGTGATAGAATCCAGACTTCTGTTCTGTGGGTGGTTTGTTTGCTTTAATTTGTTGGTTTTGTAGTTTTTTTTTCCCTGTTTTTGCTCTGAAAGTGGTTTGTATTTTATGAACATTCAAGATTACCTGTGAACCAATTTTTGCGTGGCATAAATCTGGGAAAATTCCTTCTGTAGCTTATTGATTAAATAATTGTTCAGTTTAGTTGGCCATATAGGTCTGGATTCCGAATTCTAGCAGCTTGTTTTTGACTACACATTGAATATGTTTATTCATTCTTGTTAAAAACTTAGTAAGTATTTAGAATAAGGAAGTGAAGGTTGGTACTTTTTCAATTATTAACCTGGGGAACCATGGAATATCACAAGAATCCATTTTATTTAAGGCCTATAATAGAAAAGAAAGCCACAGTGTCACAGCCTGTCACATAGCCCATCACCTTCATTTCAGTCAAATATTTGGCTCCAGACATTTCAGTAGGAGCTGTTGAAAGGGATCTGAAGGAGTTTTCTGGCTGTTAGATTAAAGCTCAGAGCCAAGGAGAGATTTGGAGCTGAGTGTCTGTTGTGAGTACTGGATCTGTAGACAACAAATGACCTTCCAGTGCATTATTGGAAAATTCAGTGACAGGACTGCTTGGAACTTTTCATCCCCTTTAGTGTTAAAGCTCTGCCCAAGGCAGGTACTCACTTCTGCATTGGTAAAATATTTCTATCTCTATTTATCAGAACTCTAATTATATCTCTTCTAAGTTTTAAACGCCAAGAAACCCAAAAGAAATAGATATTGTGTGTTTTATAGAAATCATCTTACTTTATTTATTATTGAAATCAGACAGAAAGACATTACTCTGGAGAAAATGAAAGGTGCCACTCATTTCTTTCTCTAAGCCAAAACTTCTAGTTTGGATGGATTTCTGCCAAGATTGCTAAGATAATGATATGCTCTCACCTTTATCAGTAAAAATATTAAAGCATATATGGAGTGCTTGACAACATCACTGCTTTTCTTGGCACTATTATTATATTAGGGATCATTTATCCCTACTCTTAAAGGTTCATTTGAGTTGCTCCTCAGAATGTCCAGGCTTTGCTAGAGCAGGCCTTGGTGTATCTGTGCATTCCTTGGCTTTTCAGTGAAAACAACATCTGGAAAAGTTTGCCAATAGGAGCTCCTTGACTCTTATTGGGTAGCTCACATTTCCCAAAGAAACATAATGGATAGAGGGCCTTTGAGGTGTTTTAGGTAGATGGGTTTGGCCATTAGCTAAAATGGCTTTGCAGGGAAAGAAAAGCTGGATTTTTACATTATCTGGAAGTATATATATATCAATGAATCTGGTAAAACAGCCAAGCAATTCCTGATTTCTTTTTCCTCCTAGTACTAGATTTACTTTTTAATTGAGTGGAATATATGTAAAGAGATGATTTTGTGACCCATTGTCTTTCTATAAATGCTTTTTTATCAGCTCTGTATGTATGTATGAGTGTTGGGACAACGTGATTTCCTCAGTGCTGTGAGGACTTACACTGTTTTCAAGTGAAATGTGATCTTGACTCTGTTGGATCATTATATATATATATAAACTCTATATAACATAGCATAATGTATTAAATCTACAAATTTCCTGGTCTTTTTCTCCTAAAAAGTTCAGGAGAAAACCATCTCTTTATTTCTGATCATAAAGTATTATGATTAAAGCAGTATTATTATTAAAGCAGCAGTATCCTGCTGCTTTAAATAGAATTCAGTTTCCTGGAAAAACAGGTAATTTAATGGTGAAGCAGACTGGGAAAAATGAAATGATAAATTTCCAATTAGAGTCCAGTGATACTGACTGAGTAATTTTGCTTGCCACGGTTTTGTTGACAGATATTTGCATAAAGAATTGATGGTTTCCCATTCTCACCTGAGCTTGGGAAACTCATGCAACTTTCTACTGCTTTAGATCCCTCTAAACACAGAGATTGTGTTTGTGTTCCCTTTTCTGGCCCTGACACTCCTTGGTTTATTAACATTTTTATTTATTTATAGGAATGTTGACTTGAATAATATTTATCTCTCTCTATAGTCACTGATATGTGCATATGTGTACATATGTATGTGCACAGAGTCTTATTGAGCCACATTTGGACTTAAACAACTTGTTTTATTTGCATGTAATTTATATGTAAATCTAAAAACAAATAGAAAAAGACTGATGCAAATTTGCAAAATGACCTTTACAAACGTGCTCCATGGTTAGGTAAATCCTGATTTAATCTCACTCCTCTGGGAAAAAAAAAAAAAGTTTCTGTCAGGTCCGTTCTCCAGGACTCTTAAATGGCACAAAATTAGGCCTGTGTACAGATACCTGAACACTGAGAAACTCCAAAAGCCAATTTTGTTTTTTCTAATTTAACAGTGAACTTACTTGAAAGTCATGCACCAGTGCAGTTTTTTTTTTTACCATTAAAAATAGGGGCACTATGTCAAATTTAAATTGTCAAATTACATAGGATAGATCTGAATATGACTTTATGACATTGCTGCAGTTTGGTGAACTTTGCAGTTTATCTAACCTTCAGTGAATTGCAGTGTTGTGTTGTCAGACAGATCTGCTTATTAATGCTGGAGTTGTTGGTGTCAGTCTTACAAAGTCATCTCTTATGGGGCCTTTCCAATACATTGGGAAATCAAAATGTGTTAAAGCCTTTTTATTTATTTTTTTTAAGCAATTGGGCACAGTATAAATTTGTTTCTGAGCAGTGAAAAGTACAAATTCCAGCAAACAACTTTGTTGTATCTGTAGAAAGATCTATAGGTATGCAATGTGGATGGCCTGTATTAATTTATTTTTTAAGTCCCTTTTTCTTGAGATATGTTATTTTACTTGGTTGGGGGGTTTTTCTTTAACATGATAAGAATGGGAGACATATTTTACTATTTTGTGACATTTCATTAAACTTAGGATCAATAGAAATATATGAAAATACCTCCTTGGCCATAAATGGCTGTGGCAGTTTTTATACAGACTTCTTGTGTCACATAATAGTAAGCTGGGTAAAATCATGTTTATGCCTGCTGCTTTGTCATCTTTTTCTCTCCTTGGCCTTACTTGCTGTAGTGAAATACTTCTAAGAATTTTCTTTACTTATGGCAAATGAACTGTTGATTTCCTGTAGATGCTAATGGTGCACAGACTCAGTGGAAATGAGCCACCTGCTTTATTTCCATGGGATCTCACAGGCAGTCTTCAAGATACAGAGATGGCTCTTCCTACTCTGACAAAAATCTCATTAGCTTCCAGATGAGACTGCTGTGAGGAAAAGAATGCACATCATGGTGTGAGTGTTGGGGTTTTTTTGAGGACACAAGGAGCATAACCTGAAGTCAGAGCAGAGCTGTTGGTGAGCCTTAGCCCCTCCAAGGAGTGTGAGACTTCTTTGGACAACCTTCTGTCTGGAGGTGAGATTTGCAGGGGAGGTTGGAGTCATATTTAATAAAGCAGCTGTTTCATTAGCTGTTATCCTCAGGAATTTGCAGAAAGCCCCATAGGTACCTTCCTGTAGCTTTCATGTCCCTCAGTACTTCTGAGTCTCAAGATGCTTCCTCATGTCTTGTCAGAACTTTGTTATTCTCCCCAGCTCCCCAAGTGTTTCTGCTGGACTGGAAGGAAAGAGTACAGTATTTTTTTTTTACTTCCAAAACTTTGTTAGAAACAAACTATAAAAGATTGTGAATGCAGGATGAGGAGGGATAACAGCTCTGACATCCTGAGGCTCAGTGAAGTTGCCTCTGATGCTGGCATTATACTTCTTCATCGAAGTGCCTTGCATTCAGCTCAGCTCCCAAAAGCCTGAGGAGCTCCCTTCCCTGCTGCAGCTTCTCTCTACATTGTGACTGCTCCTTTTTCACAGAATCACAGAATTTCTAGGTTGGAAGAGACCTTCAAGATCATCGAGTCCAACCCATGCTCTAACATCTCAACTAGACCATGGCACCCAGTGCCACATCCAGTCTTCTCTTAAACACATGCAGGGATGGTGACTCCACCACTTCCCCGGGCAGGCCATTCCAATACTTTATCACTCTTTCTGTGAAAAACTTTTTCCTAATATCCAACCTATATTTCCCTTGGCACAGCTTAAGACTGTGTCCTCTTGTTCTGCCAGTTGTTGCCTGGAGAAAGAGACCAACCCCCAACTGAGGGCAACCACCCTTCAGGAAGTTGTAGAGAGTGATAAGATCACCTCTAAGTCTCCTTTTCTCCAGACTAAACAACCCTAGATCCCTCAGTTGTTCCTCATAGGGTTTGTGTTTCTCAGATACAAACCAGTTCTGTCATCCATTGTAACCTTATTCAAGTCTCCCTCTGCCCCAGCTACTCAGCAGTGCTTATGGCAGTATTCTCCATGGCCTGCATTTTCCATAGTTTCTTTAATATTGGAGACTGTGATGGTTTACTTCCCTCCCTCCCTGTTTGAATACTGCTGTGTTAGCTAAAAAAAAAATAAAAAGCCACAAATTTTCACTTGTGCAGGGGATGAGTTGTGCTGACCCATCTCTGCTTTTGTATTTATGACATGCAGGAAAAATGACCTGAGGTTTAAACTCATCTGCTGTGATTAGACCTTGAACAAGGGTTTCAGCAGAATGCTTTAGAAGTTAAGCTTTTACTTGTTTGTCTAGTGTAATAGCGAGCTCATTGTCTTTGAGTAAGTGTTACTAGGTACACTGCAAAACGAGAGGAAAGATGTGGAATGTATTCTTAATGCTGGCCATAATACATTAAATAGTTTCCATAAATGTTCCTGGTCTTTTTTATTTGCGAGTAGATGGTACTAAGGGTGTTGACAAAGGTGTTCCAAAATACTCCAAATAACCAAAATCCAGTTCATGAATGGGCACTTGGAGGTCCAAGGAAAAGACCTCTCTGCTTAGAGCAAAAATGATCAAGCTGAAAGAAAGCACAAAATGTTTTTTAAGGTTAATAACCAGTGTGAGTGATCAACGCTTCTCAGAATGACTTACATGTGCACATTTGTTTTAGTTTAATTTTTACTGAGGAGGGGTGGGTTTGGGTTTGTTTTAGTTGTTTTGGTCTGGATTTGCTTTCAGTTTGGCTCTGCAGAAGGAGGGCTTTGCAGCCCAAAGAAGTAAAAATGTGAAGACAGATTGTTCCCATATCCAAACCCTGCACCTGTTCTGAGCAGGGTAATTGCTAACAAGCTGCTCTCTTTTTAAAATGCCCGTTATCCACAGAGCTGACAGAATCCTGCATTCCTCTGAAAGTGGCATTTTACAGTGACTCTGAAAAGAAGTGCCAATGTTTTCATGAATAAAGATATTGACCGGGGAAAGCAATTGTGTGACCATCATCATCGAGGATCTTACAACACAGCGGATTGTAAAGGGAGCATGAGGGATGAAAATGATAGGTACTTATGCAAATGGATTAGAACTATCCTGTGCCACTTTGTGGATCTGTCTTTTAGTCCCTCTTGCTATCTAGGCCATGAGATTAGTCAAAAACAGCTGGAAAGGAATGGACACAATCACTTAATCAGAAAATCAGAAGGCTTGCTGGGGTAATTTCCCTTCAAATAGCACACTGCAAACCCAGGGCAGGTAGTACTTAATATCAGTTGCAAGCCCAGCTCTATAAAGGGCTTTGGAAAGACTGCAATCTTTCTATTAGAAGTGTATTGAGTCTGTCTTTTAAACTACCTGAAATGTGACATGAAATTATTTGCCTTTTTTTCATTTGTCACCTTTTCTTTATGTTTGGGGAATGCAAATGGCAAGAGTTTAATGAAGTGATACTGTTGTGATTACATCTAAGCTGCAGAGTGAGACTCACTCTCATTCCTACTGCAAAGCAAATTACATTTGCCTTTCCTACTCTAATGCACTTTGCCCCTGAAATTCTTGCCAAAATAAGGGGAGGCTTTGATTCTCCTCAGGGCTTTTCTCTGTAGGCTTTGTCCTGGTGACAGAAGAGCATTTAAAAAAAAAAAAAAAAAAGGAGAGAGAAAGAGACAAAAGAAAGCAGATGATTTATTCAAGGCATCAGAAGATGCCATGCTGACAAAAACTGCTACAGCTACAACCCAAGGCTCCTCTAAGATCTTTCACCTGACTCAACATAAAACCAGGCAAGCACCAGACACTGCTGCAGCTCAGTGCTGGTGGGTTTCGTGTGCCAAATACCCTCAGTCCAGGGGTAAACACCAATGTGCATCTGCAGACCTGGACTCTCAGGCACATCAGCCTGGTAAAGTTCACTCTGGGCTGCAGAAATTATGGCAGGATCTCTGCTTTCAGTTTGGGCTGAACTCAGCAGTGTGTATTTTCAGAGAAATGAAAATATATAGAGAAATGTCTATTTTCTGCATTTGGCTCATCCCACCATTTATCAGCTGGGTTGATGCAGCACGGGCAGGAACTGTGAGAAAAAAGCAGTTTGGTTAAATGCCAGCTCTCAGGGTTAGCTTGTCTCTGAAAGTTCTGGGTTCACTTCTCCTGCTCCCACCAGGCATTCTCCTGTTGCTTCTGGCATTATTTCCATGGTGGAAATTGTGGATTACACAAAGAGTTTTTCAAGAAGTCTGGAAAATGCTCTTAGGATAATTCAGAAACCTGACTTACTAATGCAGCATGTTATGCCAGTATTTTCTGACCTTTTGTTCTCTTACAACAACCTTAGTTGTACACACTTGCTGGAAAAATTATGTCTTAAAGAGTTTTTATCCTTATTGATTAACAATAAAACTATGTGACTCAATAAGCTTTAGGAAGGAAGCTGTGATTTTTTTTTTTCTGATTGTGCTGCTTACAAGGAAGATGGTAAGTTTATTTATGTAGAAATATGGAAATATTTGATTATTTTTTTGTGTATTCTTCTGCTACGGCTCTTAATTCTGAGCTATTCTTTTTCTCAAATCAATATCCCCAATACTACTTAAAATATGTGCTTACATTTTTGTGTAAAGGGATAAAAAATATTTTCATATGAAATAAATCTAATGGAATTTAGTTTCATTTTTTAAATTTCTGTTGTAATATGAACTTGGGTCAGGTCTTCTTTTTGCAGTCTTGTGTAATGCAGCCATTATGGAGGCAATTTCATAGTTTTTTATTCTCAATATGAAACATCCGTGTCAGAAACCTGTATTTCATTCAAAAATAGAGAACAAAAGCTCTGAATGAGGCTCCAGCCTTGTAGGACAGGGCTACAGCATTGGTGTGTCAGGGAAAAGCAAGTGCCATGGACTTGTGCAGGGCCTTTGACACTGCCCCACGTGAGATTCTTGGGACCCTGACAGGCTGGAGAGATGAGCCTGTGTTCAAGTTCAACAAGGCCAAGTGCAAAGTCCTCCATATGGGATATCCAAGCACAAATAAAGGCTGGGCAGAGAACGGACTGAGAGCAGCCCTGAGGAGAAGGACTTGGGGGTGCTGATGAATGAAAAGCTCAACATGACCCAGCAATGTGCACCTGCAGCCCAGAAATCCAGCTGCATCCTGGGCTGCATCCAAACTCCATGGGCAGCAGGGGAGGGAGGGAGGTTCTGCCTCTCTACCCAGCTCTGGTGAGAACCCACCTGCAGAGCTGCATCCAGCTCCAGGGCCTCCAGGGTGAGAAGGTTGTGGACCCTGTTGGAGTCCAGAGGAGGTCACAAAGATGCTCAGAGGGCTGGAGCACCTCTCCTGCAGAGACAGGCTGAGACAGGTGGGGCTGTTCAGCCTGCAGTAGCAAAAGCTCTGTGAAAACTTTACAACTTCCAGTGGCTAAAAGGGTTACAAGAGAGCTGGAGAGGGACTTTTTACAAGGGCTTGTAGTGACAGGACAAGGGAGAATGGCTTTACACTGAAAGGGCAGGTTGACATTCGACGTAAGAAAGAAATTCTTCACTGTGAGGGTGTGCCACTGGAAGCTGTGGGTTTCCTGGCAGTTCCAGGCCAGTCTGGATGGGCTTTGAGCAAGCTGGTCTAGTGGAAGGAGACAGGGGGGTTGGACTGATCTGATCCCTAAGATCCTTTCCAACCCAAAACTGTTTATGATTATGTGCTGTAGATTATGATATTCAGAGCCATATCTTGCTGCTGCTTAAAAGATTTTCATGCCTGTAGTCAATGAGTTTACCTGTAAACTGTGTTTGGAGATGGACTATGCCTTTAGAAAACAGCCTAGAAAAGGAGGGAGAAAGATGCTTCAGCCTATTTGAATTATATTTGCTTAGCATATTTGCAGGATGTATTTTTTTTCAGCATTTCCCTCTGAAATACCTTGTTTTGCAGTGGTGACTGGGATTGAGCATAGAGGGATGCAGAAGGGTTGAAATGACCCGTTTTTTTCCCTCAACCTGTCCTCCCTCCCACACCCAGTCTCTGCAGGTTTTTGGTTTAGCCTTTCTTTTGGTCACTGCTGCAGGATTTGCAGCCTCTGTAAAGCTGTATCACCCATATAGTACATGCTTTTGTAAGACCAGTCTTTTTAGGGGTCCTTTGGTTGAATGGAGACAATCACAGAGCAGAAACTTTAGCCTTTGTCCTTTGGTTGCATGGATTGAGATCCCTGATGGTGAGTGAAGGTGGCCTTTAGCACTTGGCTGCAGTAGCCATTGGAGTCTCTAGCATTGGTGTACAGTGCTTTTGAGCAGGCAGTTTCATGTTTCATTTTTCTCTTCCTAGCTGTGTTTTAGTAAGATATTACTCAATCACAATCTACATTCAGAAATATGTATTACTTGAGGATTGTTTTCAGCGACAATGCAATTAAATGGTTTGTGAAAATGCTACTATAAATAATGAGAGAACTTGCAATTGTATTATTCTTTGTGCAGCCATTTTCTGATTCATTAGAGTCAGACTGTAAAATCTATAATAACATTATAGGTAGTGTTATATAAACCACCATATTCGAGAGTTGGTATTTTTTTTTCAAAACACATTAATAAAAGAGCCTATTTAGAAGATTAAATCCCTAAATCTCCATCTGTTGTCTGCATTGCTGTGATGTGCCAGTTAGCAGAGAGTTGTGGGGAAACTACATGGTGTCAAAACTTCTCATTGTATGGCTCTCTGTGATGTTTCCTCTTGAATGCCTCTATCCTCTCATCACACTTAGAAATCACAGCTTCTGCCTTGCCAGTGACACACAGTGCAAAGATCTCTTTAACTGTATTTTGCTTATGGCCATTTTGAAAAGCAGCACCAGGCTAAAAATATTTTATTCTTGAAGAAGTGCAGCTTAAACTGTTTTAAAACTTTGTAGGTTACAGTCCAAGGGTTGCATTGGTTAGCATCAAAAAAGTCAATTGGAGATGCCCTCGATAGTGACTCTGCTGTGAATTCACTTTATTATAGTAAGTTTTCTAATATTTCATCAAATATTGTTTTTGTGCAGTAACTTCATAAATGCCTTACAAGAATGTTGTCATTCAATATCAAAACATCATCATGACCTCTAATAATTTCTCATATAATAATTTGATACAACTTGTAATTTTTATCCAAATATTAAACCCGAACATCTTATTTTGAGACACGTCCTTCTTTTTATGCCAAGCTCCAAGTTTTCAGCTAGCTGCAAACTCTTCTTTCTCACTGTGGGTACCAATAAGCTTTGTATGCTCAATACTTGATTCATCTCTCTGATATTCTCCTTGCACAAATTTGCAGAAGTATTTAAAATGAAGCTTTATTTTTAGAAACTGAACAATATTCATGTTTGCAGAAGAAGAACCTTGTGAATAATGACAGCTTGGTACATTTTTTAGAAGCTTTGGTACATTCATCAAGTTCTCCAGCTTCTGTTATTTTAAGTCAGTTCTTTGGAACAGGGTTTCATGATGCTCTGAGGGAAACCACAGTTCTCTCACCACCACTTCATCCTGTGAGCTTCTAGTTCTTGTCTTAAATTGGACTCTGTCAGATGTCATTTTAATAAGGCTAATACTGTGATGTTTAGAATAAATTTTTGTTTCCTAGATTGTGCTATAGACTTTAAAATAATTCTTACTTATGGGAAGATAATAGCTTGGATCTGAGTTCACCTGCAGGATGCAGAAGTTCTGTATTTTTGAGGAAAAGCTGTGGATTCCTGCAATGTCAGCGTGGCCAGGGCTGTCCAGAGAGGATGGAACCACACGATGCTCATAACCTAGGGATCACCAGAGGGGCTGATGAAACAGTCATGCAGGCCTTGGAGACATGTGTCTAAGGCTGCACAGGCTGTGGTAATTAGTATTTCACCAGGTAGGAAAGAAAATGAGAGAAGCTAGAAGGCTTGAAAGTGGTTGGGAAGCAGGGACAATGGGGTGGAGAAAGGGGATAGATGCCAGGAGTTCCTGCTTACACCATTCTTTTCCCTTGAATGGTGAAGACAAGGAGTCCTGGACTTCCGTAAAAACCCCACAGGCATCTCAGAGGTGCTGCTGGCTGTGGTGGTCTGGTTCTTCCACACAGTGATCCCAAGAAAGCTGTAAAAGCTCAGTGTGGAACTGGTCACAAATCCTGTGCTGCAAGCTGCCCTCAGTCACTTCTGCATGCTGTGGTTGAACATCATCCATTGCCTGACACGGGGTCAGTACCAACACCCAAGAGGAGATTTAATAAATAATAATGATAATAATGGGATAATCAAAGGGCTCAGTGATTCTGACAGGACTGAGGTGGCCTGGCCTGGGTTCAGGTGTGGGCAGGGGCAGGCTGGCACCTCTCAGCTGAGGGAGCTGCTTGTGGTGACCAGCCATGAGTAGGGGCTGCACTGAGGAGACAAACTGGCTGCTCTTCCACTCTGGTGAGGCTAAAACATCTCAAAAAAGAGCAATCTCAGGCAGGCTGGGCAGGATGATGGGTCCAGTGGGCAGAAGATGCGTTGGGGAAGTGAGGACATACCTTGCTGGGAGCTGTGATGTGCTGAGGACTTGCAATGAGAATTCCCTGTGGGATTGCTTAGAGATTGTGATGGGCAATTCCCCTTCAATTTTCTGGAAAAGAGGACCAGGGAGAGGAGGTGTCTTTTAGAGGTAGAAATGAACCAGCAAGGGGTTCAAAAAACAACATTAAGAAGTTAAAGACAGTATTGCTGCTGTGGGTGCTGTGTGATGCTGAAGCAGTGCATGTGAGCCAAGAAGGCACAAGAACATTTCCACTTTCTGTTAAGACTTACCCATTTCACACTCATTATAACCCAGAAATGCAAAATAAAGTAATGTGTATGTGAAAAAATTGTACCATGCTTTTGGAAGCTTGTAGAGTATAGCAGGAGGTGTTTTGGTTTTGGTTTTTTTTGCAATCTTACCATAGCATTTAATTTTGAGATGCTAAAGGCACATGGCAGAGAAACATTTCTGCTTGCCAAATCTAGATTAAAAAAATACTGTTTTCTGTGAGGGAAGGTTGGGGTTGTAAGTAACAATTGTACTAGTTTTGTCATTGTGTTGTTAGATGTTTATGTGCTGTTTGGTCTCAAACTGTACCACGAACGTGGGCAATGCAGTGCTGTTATTGAAAAAATGTAAATGGTGCCTGGCAGGAATTAAACATGTAACCACAGAGGATGTAGGCTTAACTGCTCTGGTAGTTACAGAAGCATTCATTTAATGTTTGTTATAAGCTACTTTTTTTTGAGTTTTTTTTTTTTTTATAACTAATAGGGGAGCAGTTTGCAGTTGATCTACTGCATAGAGAAAAAGAGCTTGTGGCTTCAGATGGAATACTTGCAGCCTCAGGCAGTTTTGCTAATGCTTTCTATTACAAATAAGTTTAATAGTGTGCATTAAAAAGGATGTGTATTTAAACCTTTATGGTCCATACCACGTTAGGTAGAATTACAGTAAATTGCTGCGTTTCATTTCTGTAATTAACTTACAAACTGCTGGTTGATATTGTCCTGAAGTTTATGTTCAGGACATTTTAACAGCAGTTATATTTTGGACAGCTTGCATAAGATCATTTGATTGTCTCGTAGGGGTATAAAATTACATATATATATTAAAAAAAAAAAAAAAAGAAAGAGATCTGTTAAAAAAGCAGGAGGGTTAGGCACCTTTGGATGGCTCTGTGTGCTGTGGAGGAGGGAGGGATCATGATCACCTCTGGTGCTGTGGTGATGAGCCTGCACGGAGCAGTTTCCCTATTGCTAATAGTTCTGGAAATGTATGTTTGTGAAACGTGGTCTTTCCCTTTTATTTCATTTTTTTCCATTCCTGTAGGAACTTGGAAGTAACAGCCCTCCGCAGAGGAACTGGAAGGGAATTGCTATTGCGCTGCTGGTGATTCTAGTTGTTTGTTCACTCATCACCATGTCAGTCATTCTTTTAACCCCAGGTAACCTACTTCTTTATTTTATCTTATTGAAGGTGTATGATTCGTAATGCACTCGTCAAAAGCAATGGATGTTAAAGTGTCTCTTGCCTTTAAGCATTTTTAACTCGTGGCTGTTGTAAATTTGGTGCCTGTAGGGACTGGGGAGCTACTGGAGGCCTTGCAGAGCAGAAATGTTTGGGGTTGGTCCTTAGGATTGTGTCAGCCTTGAGGGGGCTGCAGCAATCCTGATGAGCCTCAGCAGGCGTGACTTCAGGAGTTTTTTGTGGGTTTTTGGTGTAATTTCAGGTTCACAGATGAGCTAAGAGGAAATTGTATGCCACGGAAAACTTATTCCAAGAATGCAGCTTCTCACTGAATCACCAGTGTGGGTCTTCCATGTGTACATGCTCAAGCTTCTTCCCTTTTCGTTCTTTCAGAAGCAAAGAGGGGAAAGTAATGGTTCAGTCACAAAAAAAAAAAAAAAAAGGGGGGTAGAGGGCAAGAAGTAGACAAAAAAGAGCAAACATGGTGCAAGTTTTAAAGAAAAAAAAATCTTTGAAAGCTTTTGCCAGTTTTAGAGTGTAAAGTGCCTGATTTGCATGCCATGCCTAGATAGTAAATATTGGTCTGCAAATATTCTGCTATTCAAGTGCTCAGTTTGTGTAAACCAGAAAGTTAATGAAGCTCTTTTCAGTTAAATAATGGTTCCAGGCTGTTTGGCCATGAGATGAAATCACTGAGGGAAGCTGGCTGAGTCTGTGCATGGGCAAGGACAGCAGCAGAGTGCTGCTGCTTTAGAGAAGGTGGTGAGGCTGAGTGGGAAAGGATCAAGAAGCTTTGCTTGTCAGAGGGGATGAGGCAGCTGGAAAGAGTATGCAGGAACACTGTGGATAGTCTGCTTCCTCTGTTTTGTGTAAATATCTACTCCTTATGCATGGTGCTGTCCAAAATCACTGTTTGCTTATTTTCACTTAGATCGTGTTGAGAAAAATAAAAGCAAAGTTGTGCTGCTGTAGTCTCAGTGAATAGGAGCCTTCTTCAGGGAATAATTAAAAAGAGGTTTTGAGGGCACATAGTAGTGCAGCCTGGTACACTTTAAGACAGAAGACTATTTTTTGTTTAGAGGAGAAGGAACTTTTTTTTAAGACTTGTAAAATATCAAGTGTTTGCTGGAATCTACAATAATAACTTTCAGTTGTGGCTCTCATATCTGTATAGAATTATTAATGACGTAAAAACGTAAACTGAAGTCTTTGAATGCACTCATGGAAAAAAATAAACAACCTAGGGGAATGTTAACTTTAAAAAAAAAAAAAGTTTGAAAAGCTCGGTGAATTACAACATCTCTGAGGCTGTTTCAAAATCCAGAGATCTTGGTTGAAAACTTGTGTAAGCTGGGACCTACATTTCAGTTCAAGTCATGCGAGTGAAAACCAGTTCTGTCAGCTCAGATGCTCTGAGATATCCCATAGAGACTGTGAAGCTTGATATAAATAAAAACCTTCCTCCCAGAACAATCTAGGGCTGTAAAACTGGGCTTTCTTCTGGGTTGGAAATGCTTACCATGGAAAGCTTTGGAGGTGCATTGTAGGATAGCTACTTGCCCTGTTTTGGCCCTAATCATTGCTGTTCCCCCTTCACTTTCATTATTAATTTGATCATTATGAATTATGAATGTAGTTTGGGAAGCAGATATTTTGCTGCTCTGTTGGTCTGTTGGCAGGTACTAAGCAATCTGGCTGAAGCTACTTTGTCATGAATGCCTGTTAAGATCACTTTGGGATGTCCAGTATCTGAGGGGAGGAAAAAAGTGGAGACGCCTTCACATCTGGCGATCATGAAGTGCCCAGTTCCAAGTTGATGCTAATTTGTTATTATAAATATTTGGGTTTGAAAATCCTTCTCATAAAATATAATAGGTCTGAATGAGGATATTCAGTGCAAATGCCCTTTGTTACCTTGGGGTGTTTCAGTGTTCATTTCTGGTGCTATTTTGAGCATCGGAGAGTGCCCTCCCTATTTAGTTCTGCCTGTACGGATGGGTGCTTTTTACATTTCATATAAATTCCCCTAAACACTGTACATCATGCTGCTTCTTTTTATGGAAATGATGATAATTTCAGATGGTTATTGCTCAGAAGCTTGATTGTTTCACTGGTATTTTTTTGGAGGCAGAAATGTACTTACTGATGTGCCAAACACAACAGCAGTGATCTCCTTTGCCTGCAATTATTCACACATTGTTTTGTCCACAAGATAAGAAGCTCTTAGGTCTGTGTACACTAACAGTTGTCATTTGACTTCTCTCAACTTCTGAGCAACAGCTTTCCTGCCTTTTGATAGAGGGATCAATGCTTCCATATGGGATAGCATGTTTTTAAAAGAAAGTGTAATTCATTTGCAAAAGTCTTTAAAGAGGCTTTAGCTTCCACTAAAGATAAAAATTATAATAAAACTAAAAGGAAATTCGTGATTTTCTTTTTGTATTATCTTTTATTACATGATATATAACTTGACTATACAATACTAAGCAGGATTCCTGTTGAAATAAGAGATGTATTTTGACCTATATCTTAGCTTTTGTTCAAACCTGAAACCTCTGTGTTACAATTATGGTTGTGGTTTGAGTAAATGTATTGTACCAACAATATCAGTAACACTTCTGATCATTTGATCTTGCTTTTCATCTATGATGATACTCAGAATCTTTATAAATGCCTTAGAATCTTTATAAATGTCTTAGTGTTCCCAACAAAGAGATGGAAAAGTGGAAGAACAAACCTTCCAGTGATGTAAGACATTAGTGGCAGGGTCTGAGTGAACTCTCAGCCCAGTAACCACTTGGTGGGGCTCAGGAACTCTCTGTGAGCCCCCGTGGACTAGGGAATATATGAAATAAACCCCATTGCTCCCAGCAAGCAGAAATTGCTACACTGCCCCATACCTGGGAGTAAAAGGCCTGCAGGCAAATATTTCTGCTGGTTTTCTTCAAAATTAGAAAAGTGCAGTGATGAGGAAAGTGCACGGAGATGCCAAAGAATGAAGTTGTCCTTGTTAAAGCAGGGGACTGGAGTGGAAAAACTTGGAAATTTCAGAACAGGAGCCTGTCTGTCCTCTGGGGCAACAGAATTATGAATCTAGTGATTTTTGTTTAATATTTGGAGTGGATTCCTGGAGAAGTATTTAAGAGAAGACAAAAGAAAGTACCTTGGGAATAATCTTATAAATGTATCTTTATACTGGGAATTAGTGGCCAGTGCAGAGACACAGGTGACTGTGCATGAGATGCCATCATTTGGTTTGGATATCAGTCTAAATGTAACACAGGCACCTTTCTTCTGCTGCATTTATTCTATTTCATGTTTTTGAGGTTTCATCTCACACTTGCATATACTGAAATAGTCATGGGTAGATTTTTAGCTCTCAGTGCCTTTAAATCACTCCTGCCTTTGAATCAACTTGTTCTTGCTTTGCATCATGACAGTATGTTCCACACTGTAGGAATTATGTGAGGACCTATCTGATCAACCACTCTTGATCTGTGCTTCAAAGCTGACAAATGTTCAATTGAAAGTTTTAGCAGCTGAAAGCTTTTATATGAAAAACCACTTCAGGACAGCCTAAGAATTGCATGGATTTGGCCTCCCCTGTTCAGGTGTTTTGCCACAACACTTAAAGCTGTTTTTTTTCCTTCTGGGACTGACAGTAGTTTTACCTTCATGTTAACTTACAGTTTCTGAAGGTGTGGAAGACTCCAACTCCCTTACTGAGATATTGGTGTTGACATTTAAACCATGCCTGCTGATATATGCACTTACTGTTGAGCAAAGTGGCACCTACCTCTAATCACAGACTCCAGGAAAACTCACACATGATGGGGAAAAAAAGGACATCTTTTCAGAAAAATTACTTTGGAGAACATTTAGGTCAGACAAACAGTCAGCAAATGCTTTTTGTGGAAAGGGTTGAGTAAAATCAAGCTCTGGGAAGAGAATCCATTTGGATTATGTCCAGCAGATAAACTGTTCAGGGTTAGGACTGACCTCTCCATACCCTCTCCCATAATACTCTTAAAGGAAAAGAAAGCAAACTACTTTTTTCTTTTTTTTTTTTTTTTTTTTTTTTTTTTTTTTTTTTTTTTTTTTTTTTTTTTTTTTTTTTTTGTCTTTCTTTTATTTTTTATGTGGATATTTACTGCAAGAAGATTCAGGTTTCTGTTCTGTACAGCCTACCTGTAACTATTGTAAATTGGCAGGCAGGTTATGATACCTGACTTTTTTCTGGCAAGTTTTCTTCCTTTGTCATGGTAACACAAAGTGAGCTATGCTAATTCCCACTTACACCTGCCAGCTAGCTTGCATACAGTTTACTAGTGGTGTCTTTTCAGGTGGCTTTTAACATCAAGCCTTTATCCTAATTTCTAGCATAAAAAACTTTTGTTTTTTTCCCCCAGAAAAGTCAGTAGAGAGCTACAGTTAATGGCATACTGCAGTACATAATTATTAGTTTTATTTGCAAAGTTAGAAGGCAAATTTTATGAGGTGCTTAGACTACATTTAACCTGCAAAAATAATATCCTATAAACTCGTGGAAAGTAACAGGGTCATTAATTTGACGTTTTGGAGTCTTCTAGTTTAGTAAGCACAAACAGGCTTGCCAGTTTGAATTAATACCTGCCAGTATTTGAACTAGTTTTAATTGGATGTGCAGTTAAAAAGTAGTCATTTAGTATTCAGCATTTGATTTTGTTTGTATCTTCTGTAATCTGTCTTGTTTGCTATTCGTAAATATAAATATATAATTTCAGGCCAAAATACAGAAATCTGTGGTAAATATTGTGCAAACATTGGAAATATCATTCCTTCAAGAAATAATTCAATGAAATTTATAAAGGAAATGAAAAAGAGATAGGAGGCTATTTTGCAATGTAATAAATGCTAAGTAGAAAAAGGAAGTCTTTAAAATAAAACAAGTACATCCTAGAATTAAAGATTATTTTGGGTTGGAAGGGACCTTAAAGATCATCTCACTCCAACCCCCTTTGGACACTTTCTACAATCCCAGGTGGCTCCAAGCCCTGTCCTGGTTCTGAACACTTCCAGGGATGGGGCAGCCACAGCTTCTCTGGGCACCCTGTGCCAGGGCCTCACCAGCCTCACAGGGAAGAATTTCTTCCTGACACCCAATCTAAACCTGCACTCTTACAGTTTAGAGCAATTTCCCCTTGTTGTGTCAGTCCATGAAAGTCCAAAAGTCCCTCTCCAGCTTTCTTGAAGCCCCCTTAGGTATTGGGAGGTGCCCTACGGTCTCGCTGGAGCCTCCTCTTCTCCAGGCTGAAGAGTCTCAAATCTCCCTCTGTCTCCATAGCAGAGACACTGCAGCCCCCTGAGCATCTTTGTGACTCCAACAGGTCCATGTCCTTGTCTCTTGGGGAGGAGTTACCAACAGTGCATTCCAAGAACCTTCTGGATCAATTATGCCCCACTGTGCTGTCCCCCTCAAGAGGTATTGGGGTGGTCAGAGTCACCCCAAGGACCAGGGCTTGTGGATGTGAGGACACTCTCCTCAGTCTTCCAGTTTGGGTGGCCTGTAGCAGCCCCCAAGGTGACTGTAATGTCACCTGTCCCTGTCCCCTCTCTAATCCTGACCCATAAGGTCTGCTCCTCCTCCATCCTCAGCCCTGTGCATTCCAGCTGGTCCCTGGCACAGAGGGTCACCCCTTCCTGTTCTCCCCTCTGAGTATAAACATGGTGGGGTACAACTAATTTCTGCTTGTGCTCAATAGAGTGTTCTCCACTGCTGTTGTGAGGGTTCCCAGGATGTGTAATTCATCCTGTTACAGATAAAACTGGGCATCTGAGATATTGACAGAGGGCAAAGTAGAGTCAAGGGTTACCAACAGGGCTCTGTTTTCATTACATCTTAGCATTAGAAAAAAATTACTTTTAAAACATCTAATAAAGTTGCTTAAAGATGCCATATTTTTTTTTCAGTTTACAAATGCTAACTGTAATTTAAAACTTTCCTTAAAATCCGATTTATATTGAGATTTCTTGCCAGGGATGTGATAGAAAGCAGAGAGCAGAGCTAATGTTTCTTCCCTAATAGCCTCTCTGTGCTCAGTTGATGCACTGTTTTAGTGATTTTTGTTTAAGCAGTTGAAAAAAAATCTGTCATAGGTAAGGCAGTCTTTGACAACATAACAGCTTGTGTGAGCTTGATTGCTAGTTGGCAAACTGGCAGGAAATAAAGGGTCACAATAAGTAGAAACAGACTCAGGTGAGGTTAGAAGGGGAACACATTTAGAATTATAAACAGCATCAGGACCAGGGTGTGTTGAATCCAAAGAGGTGATGGAAAACAGCTTGTTGAGGGTAGGCTGTCAACGAGGCTATGGAGAAAGGGGATAATGGGCATGTGAAGAGCCCAGTGCTTGATGCTGTTAAGTCAGAAGCAGTGTTTTGAAGACACAAGAATGAATTTGTGGAGCTGAATAGAGCACGCATAACAACATGTGTCTACTTTGAAGATAAAAACACAGTGTGTGGCAGGAGCAAGAGCTAACAAGGTCCCATGATGTGTAAACAGAGGGATTAGGTATAAATCAAGAGAGATAATGTTGTACTGCTGTAAAGCTCCAGAAAGACTGCAAGTGGAATATTCTGTCCCATGCTGGACTGGCAGATGAAAAAAAAAATAAAAAAAAACAAAAAAACAAACCAGAAAAAAACCCCAAAAAATCCTTAACAGAATATTTTGATTTTTGGAAGGTAGGAAGAGGGCAAAAAGCTTATTTAAGGATTAGAATGTTTGTCTTCTGAGAGAGGATTTGGACAACTCTGCATGCTTGGCCTTAGAAGATATGAAGTACAAGAGGAGTTGATTACAGTGGGTGAGTGCTTCCCTCAGCCCTGCTGTGAGCTGGGAGGGAGCAACATGCAAAATGCAGCAGAGCTGTGAGCAGCTGGGGATGGCCTTGTGCCTATTGCAAATTCATGACGTGCATTCAAAGGCAGTTTCTCTTCAGTGCACCAAGGATGCACCTTATTAATACCAGCTGAGGTGACTGCAGCAGGCAGTGCTGACATTTAAAGGCAAAAGTATCACGTTGCTGTGGATTCCAGTGAGCTTTCAGCTGGCCCTCTAATTGAGAAATTTGGCTGGATAAAGACCAATAACAAAACTATTGATTGACTTCAGTCTCTTTGAAGGGTCACATTTTTATCCAGAATGTATTGCAGGATATGACCTTTACAAAGCAGGTTTCTTTGTTAAAAATGTCCTGGTAACATCGTGGGTTGGCACAAAGATAACGAGGTTGCTGCTTGACTGCTGTGATGGCAGATACCCTTTGTGTATGCTCTGTTATCAGGGCACTGTTTAATATCAGTAAGGACAAAATCTGCCCAACACAACGTTCCTCTCCTGCAGAAGGAAAGAAAAACTGATAGGGAAGAGTGCAGTAATTTATGGTAACCTGCCCAGTAACACAAAATTACTTTAAAAACCTGGCTGGGCATTGGACTGGTTGTGTGGGAAGTGCACAGGTGCATCTTCTTGCAAGGGCACAGGCAACAAACAGCACAGCTTTTGGCAGCTGCTGTTCTAAACAGCCTAAAGCAGTTTAGGTGAAGTGCAAGCTGCTGCCAGAGACTATTGCTTGGGAACTTGGTGGGTTTGTCTTTTGACACTAAAACTTTTACAGCAATGGTTCAAAATTACCACTGTTAGTGCAGCAGTTCGCTACTGAATCCTCACTACTTGTTTTTTTAAGAACATATATTTAGCAGAGTTTTTTTTAGTTTTCTGAAGCGTGGAGATGATTTTATGTCGCAATAAGACACGAAAGTGACACTCATGCACTGAGATGTCCAAGGCAAAAAAAGGGCCAGTTTATTTACAGACTTCAACATTTATATATAACATATATATATATAGAATTCCAACAGTGACCATGGATTGGAGGATGAAATTGTCCTCTCCAACCACGCTGGTCAAACCAACAGTCCATCAATTCTCTCCTCCTCCAGAAAGGAATGCAAAACAATCATTATTTACATGAAAAGTGCCTGAGAAACTCCATCTCAAAAGGTAAACATCAGAAGGCTACAGCAGAACTTTAACAAAGCAGAGCGACAATTTTAGATGCAGGAAAATGATTTTTTTTTTTTTTTAAATTTTGTTTTGGTTTGTAAGTCAGTGTTGGCTAGTGTTCAGGAGCACAACGTTCCTGGGTTCTGTCATGTTTGGGAAAAACACAAGGCTGAGTTATGTTGTTCACGTCACTAGAAAGGAAGCACAGGCTATAAAATGTGCATGCAGATTTTTTTTTAAAATTTCATTTCAAATTGTGGAATAGGTGAAGTCGGTTCCAAATTTCCTTGCAGGGTTTTTTTTTTTTTTTATATCCAGTTTCTCTCAGTGTAAGGTACTCAACATGGCCAACATCCTTCTGCTATCAGGAAATTTTGGTATTGGTTTGTAATTTTTTTGTGCTGTGGGGCTGTGCTAAGAAAGGGCTTTGCTGCTAAAGTCCCAATATAATAAATAAAGTCCAAATATAATAAATACCCAAACACTAAATCCTGTAGTTTTCCTGTCCAAAAGGCACCAATTCTTTGTTTCCTGAAGCTTTACTAAACAAAAATGGTACTTTTTCTTGTGGAAAAAAAANGTTTGATAAAAAAAAAAAGGTATTTTTTTTTGTGAAAAAAAAAAAAAAAAAAAAAAAAAAAGGCAAAAAGCAAAGGTATTGTTATCAATTTCAACAGGATTTCTGGTTCTATAATTCAAGTGTTTTGCAAACACTGAATATGTTGTTTTCAATAATTATCTAAACTGATCTTGTGTTTATTCTAGATGAACTCGCAAATTCATCAGAAAACAGATTATCCTTGGAAGATCTCTTCAGAAAAGAGTTCATAGTTCATAATCCAGAAGCCAAATGGATTAATGGTGAGTTTATAAGCTCTCACTTAATTTGAAAGTAGGTAAAAATTTTAAGTATTGAGTGATATTATCCAGTCCCTGGGAAAAAAAAATCAGTTAAAATTTCAAACCCTCTTGAAATTGGCCAGTGTCCCAGTTTTCCTTGTTGCTCCGAATCACGTCTCTTTCATTAATTTTTGAAGTGGCTTTCTAATTTTAAAGCTCTGTCTAGTAGAAACCCACCAAAATTATCTATTCATGCTCCTGACTCGGAAGCAGTGATGAAGAATTGTGTTTAAGAACTGGATCTTGGTTGTGGATTCACAATAAGATCAACTCTATTAATATCAGAACCTTGGGATTTGAGAACTGGTTCTCTTTGCATCTAGAAAAGACTTGAATATTTCAATGTACTTGAGCAGTCATAATGGTTCTCTGATGATTACAAATTGTATTTCGTATTCTAATTTATTAAATGATTTGTGCATGGCATGCAGATTCCTCCAAAATTAAGCAGCTTTAATGTAAAAAAGAAAACAAATTCAAACTCTTTTTTTCAAGTAATTGGCTTCCTTTTTCTCTTGATGCCATGCCTTGTTCACCTTCTCTCTGTAAGAAATGTACATGTAATGCAGCAGCAACTGTGGCAATCTGGGTGTTACTGCAGGTGATAGAATCAAAGGAATGACAAGAGGATTTGTGCAAAACTGGGCAAGGCAGAACTGCTCTGGGGTGCTCTGTGCAAGGCAGGAGTCTGGTGGCTCTGTGTGTAAATTCAGAATGACTTTGCATGGAAATAAGTCAGCTTTGGTGTTCAACTAGAACAGCTTTACAGGGAGCTGTGTGATTGAATGATTGCTTTATGATAAACTCTGAAGAAGGAAGTGGGTATGATAAGTGCATTTAAAAGCAAAAGCATAAAAAGGAGGAAAGTATGGTCATTTTTTTTTTTTTTCAGAACCTGCTCTGGTGTTATTTGTTACCCATTAGTTTAGGGGTAAGAGAAGGGACACTCAGTTCATTTTCCTGCCACTCCCTTTCCCCAGCTACTCCAATGACATCTCATCTCTGCTGAGGTGCCCTTAGTTTCTTCTTTGGACTGGTTTCTGTCTGCAGTCAGTGCAAAAAAATGTGATACTGGATAAAGCTGGAACAATTCTATTGCCAAGAGGAACAGTTTCTTGTGCTTGGCAGAAAACTCTTTTCCTGTAAGACTATTTGCTAGTGAAATCACAAGGCAGATTTTCAGTTTGCTGTTCCCTGTTAAATTCACAAAACAGCTGCCCCACCCTGTCTGAAAAACACTGCTCCTAATTGTCAAAAAAAGTTATCACAGAGCCAGTGTTGTGAAATAAAGTGGTCACTAAAAGCAGGTAAATACATGGTGGAAGGAGATCATTATGCTGGTTCCATCTATTACTCTTATTACTTAAAAAAAATCCATGAGGTTATTCTCCTAAGAACTCCAGTAGTTCTTCATAACATGTGCATAATATTCTGTGCATAAAACTAGTACTAATTTCAAAACCCAGGACAATAAAACTAAAAGGCTGTGGATGGAGTTATATTAAACACTGGTGATGCTATAAAACATGTAGTTTATTGTATTTCTTAACTCTCTTCCACAGCCTGTAATAAGAGCAAAGCTTCTTTTATGAGTTTTCCAGAGGTGGTAAAAAGAAATGTAGAATTTGATGCTAAACTTGGTATCTCCTGTCGTCTTCAAAATCCATCTTAAAAAGCTCCTACAGTGAAACACAATTTTGTTAGTATCATGCAAAAAAATATAATTTCTATTAGTATCATGCAAAAAAAAAAAAAAGTTGTAAACAATCCAGTCTAAAAGCTATGAGATTGTACAGGTATGAAGTTTTCCATCTCTTGAAAATAATATTAAATGCTATTTATTAGAGAAAGGCCCTGTTTTCTGTTAACAGTACATTTGTACTGATATTCAGTCTTTCTGCAATGATGGTTTTCTGAGTCAGTGTGAAAACTTCTAAGCTTGCAGTTAGGTGTTCTCCTGAGTTTATTGGCCAAAGAGACAATCAAGTTTAATAGTTAAAAAAAAAAGGACATTTTGATTATTAGAGTATATGTGTGTATGAGAAATTAAAAAAAAAGTGGGGTTAATTAAGGATTTGTGAATTCTTTAGTATTTTTGATAAACACAGAAAAAATGTGTATAGGTTTTGGGATTATTATTATTTTTTTTACATTTTCTTTGAAAATAGCCAGTATAGTTAATGATATCCAATATCTTGGGCAATAAAGAACCCCAAGGAATAGTCTTGCAAAGAAGCAGCATTTCTGCTTCCTGCTTCTAGTTTCATTTTTTAAGACTTTATTTCCTGGCACTGTGGCGTTGCAGTGATGGCATTATATGCATAGAAAATGAAATATATAGCTTCACATTCAGATTCATTACTGTGGAGCTGGAGGGGAGCATTTGGCACTTTCTTTGGATATTGGCAGGGTAAGTGAACTCCGTGCAGGATGATTTTAGCAGAAAATAAATAGCTACTTTCTACCTTCTGCTCCTCTTGGAATAGGATAATTTGTATCCATCTGAAAGTTTTATCATCTTTACCTCCTGGGAAGGGGTAGGAATAGAGATTGAAAAAGTGGTTCCTGCTGTCAGCAGTGTCTTCAGGGTCTGGAGCATGTTTTGTAGAAAAACAAAAAGAAAGATATAAGTATTTCAGGTGGTGGATGAATCACTGTGTCCTTAGGTAAGGCCTGGTATTTAACTGCTGCCCTTTAATGAAACTTTCCCTACTGATCTTTGAATTTCTCTGACATTATCTTCCAAGTGCATCATTTCTTCCTTGTTTGAAAGCTCCTTCACTACAAAATCCATCCCTGTGTAACTATTTCTAGACTGCTCTTTATTAAGAGAAGCCCTTAAATGCAGAAGTTTGTTACAGTCCATTTCCTTTTCTGCTTGAAACTGAGTCCACAATTTTATGTGCTTGCCACCAAAGTTAATAATTATGCAAATGTCTTGAGTTGGAGAGGAGATGTTGGTCTTTATCTGAGATCATCAGATGTTGCTGAAAGAAATAAAAGGAACACTATGAGCTAGTCTTAAAAGTGACAAAATATATTCCCATTTTATATAACATGTAAAGAAGTACCTGTGCAGATACTGTATTTCTTCCTCTCTTCCTTTTTTTCTTTTTCTATTTTGGTTTATTTCAAAGGCAATATATATATATTTTTTAAACCTGACTTGGATTTTTTTTCTTCTTTTTTTGAAAGAACTTACAAAGAAGAGAATAAGAAAATAGGGATGATAGCTAGTAATTTTGTTGAGAATAACTTAGTAGTGTAGTAAGCTTTCAGTTCTAAATCTGATCATTTTGGCTGTAAAAGGACATGGTGAAGGGTACACACAACCATTAACCAGTCCAATCCTTGTTAGCTGGGAAAGTGTTTAATTTCAGAAGGCATTCCAGTTTTCTGGCATAGTTTTGAAGAGCTTAAATGAGAGTACATCTTCCTTTAGCATTATTGATCGTCAGGTTTTCTAAAAGGAAATAAGAATTTAAGATGCTGCCAGTGAATAATGAAAGTAGTTGAACCTGACAGCTCATCGGGACAGAGTGAAGAATTTTTGCAGGATATTTTCCCAATTCCTCTTAAGTTACTTAGAAATACGTATGCTGTCCTGTGGGAAATATTGGGAACTCAACAGATTTGCATTCTATTACTGAGGTCTGTACTTGCATTTCTTGTTTCAGGGACTATAGCTGTTAATGACAATAAAATTCAGAATATTTGTGTTTATTCCTCTGTGAATATATGAGCTGCTTGAGTTTTTTTTTTCTGTTCAGACATTCTTTGCCAATCTTTCCTGTACATGGTAGAGTGCACTGGCTCCTTGGTGGTACTCACATGAGAGCTGTCTGGAGGAAGATTGTATTTGCACCTTCTTCTCTTACTGTAATTCCCTGTTTTAGAATTAGCTTTATCCCTTTGTCCACCAAAAAATAAAATCCAAGGTTGTACTAGCAGCCTCAGCAGGCACGCCCTGTTCAGATTTAATTTTCAAAGCCAGTGGTTTTTTTCATGCAGACATATTGTTAAGGCAAAGATTCTTCAACTTTCTTTTGTTTGTTTGTTGCTTCCCCTTTTACAGTTTTAATATTTTTCTTTGCAGCTGATAATAAGCCACTCCATCTAAGTCAGAAATATTTTCACTCCAGGTTTTTTTTTTTTGTTAATTCAAGCCCTTTCATTAACTTTATTTACTTGTTTTATTTTCGAGTTTTTGTGGTGTTTCCAGATTTCCTGTATTAGCCTCAGCAGAAGCTTTCATTTGCTGAGTAATTGCTGGTTCTGTTGTGGGCATCTTTATATTCATGCAGCAAGGAGAAAAGAGAAGAGGTGTTGGCACCCCTTTTGAACATCAGAGAAACCATGGGGCTGGTTTAGGGAGGAAATCCCTTTGCTCTCTTCACATTTGTTTTGCAAACATTTATTTTCTTTAGTACAGTCTCTCTCTCTCTCAAAAAAAGGAAAAATTATAATTTAAAAGCATTTTTACTTTACAGTTGACCAGTGGATCCACTGTCATGTTTTGTAGAGTGTGTATTGCAGTTAACGTGGAAAGATATGATTTGGCATCTTCTCATAATATGTTTGCTCTCCTTAAAGAGCAGCTGAGAGAGTGTGTGCCCATAATTTTATTTGTGGTTGTCCCTTGTCCCTGGCATGTTTCTCATGCTGTGCACTGCCTTTGTCACCTGGGGAGTGAAATGTGTAGACAGTGGCCTTTCCTGGAGCTAGTGCTTCCCTTGGGTCTCTGTTGCCTCTTATCTGTCCTGAAAAATAAAATAAAAAGTGGCCTGGGAAACCTGGCATGAAGGTGGTTGAAGTTGCTTTAAAATGATTTGCCATAAAAATGGAAGTGGCCTGGGAAGCATGGCACACAGATTCCACAGAAGCACATATGCCAACTTTGTGCAGTAAAAATATGGTTTAAAACATTTGGCACTTCTTAAAGGAAGATTTCCTGTGCATGAGATAAACATGAGCTTGTTTTCACAGAGCTGAGTGTGTTGTGATGTTTGTCAATGGATATGGGTCAAGTGCAAGAAATAATCCATCACTGAGCAATAAGAGAAGAGATTCTGCTCCAGAAATTTGTTGCTGAGTTGGATTCAAGAAGCAAAGAAATGCCTCTTTTACAATTACATATCAATCTATGTTGGCATTACTCTCGCAATCAGTGATGGATATTAAGAGTGAAGTCCTGTATTATTTTTTTTCCCTGTCCCCTAAATGAGATGAGAGTCTGAAGTGGCCAGGCTGGAATGCAGCCACTGTGTACAAGAGCATTTTTGCCGTGTTTGGTGCTCACATATTTGCTGTGATGTGGTGCATTAAAGCTCTGTCAGGGGTTTGGGCAGAAGTGAAGAGGGGTGTGCTCAGTGCTGCTCGTGCCAGCTCTGCACAGAGCTTTCATTTTTTTTTGTTGGAATCTCTCTGTGCAGAGCCTGGAGCTGGAAGCCAGGCCAGGGAGTTGTTTTGTTGCCTGTGGTGCTCTGTGAAGATTTTATTTCTGAAAGGCAGCAGAGGGGGTTGGACTTTGATTCTCTGCGCTGCAAAAAGCAGCCTGTGGAAGAACAAGTGAAAAAATCCTAAGATAGCACTCCGATCTTTGGAGGCTTTCAGCTAAAACTCTTCTTTCCTAAAACTCCAGCAAGTGGTGTGAAATACACACCCAGGTTTTGCCAAGTCTGAAGACAAAGTTTTGGGAAAGGCCCAGAAAATTTGAGAAGATACATAGAGCATCTCCAGGCTGGCTGCTGTTTCTCTCAGAAACTGCTAAAAAGGGGAATAAATGGCTTGATTGATACCATTCCAGTGATGTATTAAAATAAAAGCATTTAAACCATGTTTCTGTGAAACAGATTGAATGATTCAATTCTCTCATTAGGGAATTGACTGGAGGAGCCTGGGGCTATGTTTGTGCTGATGCTGAAGATTCTCTATGAGCCAGCTGTGGGTGGGTAATTGGTCATTCAGGGAAAGGCTGTGGAGGTACCACCCCTGTACCAAGTATAATCTGCATTGTGGTGTTCTTTGACCCAGGAATTGTGTGTATCAACAGTTCAATGTGTATCAATGAACAGTTTTGCTTTAGGAAGAGTTTTTATTTTCCCGTTAGCTTTAGTTTTTGTGGGTGGTTGGTTTGGTGTTTTGTCCTCGTTAAAATTCTTTCTTCAACCATTTGTGCCACAATAAGTTTTTTTTTTCCTCAGTAGTTTTTCCTCTTGGCTCTGGGCTAGCCTTTCACCAGTGTTCCTTAGTGGCTGTTTTAGCTGAGCTTCCCTGCCCCACCACACTGTCAGGACCTGCTGTGCCCCTTTCTGCCCTCCTGTTTCTGATGTCTCCAGGGTGCCACGTTTCTTGCTTGCTTAGAAGCAGATCTTGGGCAGCTTCTGCTCAGATGCAGGATGTTAATCCCCGCTGCTGCATCGACACGGGTGCCACTGTTAATGATCGTTAACAAGCATTAAACAGCGCTGTGTACTCAGGGCCATTAACTTGTGTCACCATTGTGTTCTGCAAATGACTTCTCCCTTCCTCCACCAATACTCTTTGTACACCAGGACAACGTGGTGTTAGTCCTGACCTCTGCACTGTCCTGTGGCTGTTTTCTTGTTGTTGTTTTTTTGTTTTTTGTTTGTTTTTTTTTTTTTTTTCTCAATCATCACCATTACTGATTGCAAAAAACCTTTTTTTTCCAGCCCATTTTTTTTTTCTGATATTCTGTTTTCGATTTTTACTAGATGTGTTACATTTCTTCCACAGAGTACCTAAAATATATTTTCCTTAAGAGTCCTTGCTTCTTGTAGCAACTTCCTTCTAGTTGTATTTATTGAGATGTAGCCTGATTCCATGCTAAATGGAATCTCTGGGTATGGGACAAAATGCAGAGATTGCGGTATAAGTCAGGAAAACATGAAATCAAGTATTCCAACTAGTGGGAGGTCAAACTGCCTTTTGCCACCAATAGCCAGAAACACAGCTAAGCATTGCAGTCCTTCTTAAAATTTATGTCCCTATTGATTTTTTCCTTATTCCACAGCCCAAAGCATTAAGAATTTAACAAAGACATCAATATACTTAGAAAACATTTACACAGGGAGAGTGTATCTGTTGCACAAGGTGTCTTTTGAAAGAGGTTAGCAGAATGATTTACATTTTCTAATCAGTATTTCAGGATAGTAACCTAATGATGAAAGGTTAAATGCAGCAGTTCTGTGTGTGAACCCCTGGGAAGGTGGACCAGACACTAAATAAATCTTAGTTCTCCCTGTTTGTTGAAGCAGAAATCTCCTGAGTGTAGTGCAGGAGTAAGTTTAAATATTCCCATAGTTGCCATAGCAATGTTGGTGGAACAGGGAGGCCTTTTCTCAGTAACACATTTCTGGCTAAGGCAGCAGTCCTTAATGTGATCAACAAGTCTAAACTGAATGTGCTACATCATTACTCCTAGGATGCAACCCCTTAGGGCAAATATTTTTGTTGCATGAGCAAAGCTGAGCAGCAGATAAAGCATTTTGGAATGGTAACAGATGGTGGGTGCTACACAGCAGAACTTGTGAGTTCCCTCCAGACTTCCACATTGTTTTCTGTTACTCATAAAGGCTTCAGGGATGTGTCTGTGTGCATCAGCAGGCTCGTGTACACATGAAGAGTCATATTTTCACCCTGTTCAGTTTTCCCCACTTGTCATCACTGCTCCTCAGCACAAAGTGTACCCATTGCCCAGCTGGAGCTGCACTCCTTTCCCCATGGGATGGATTTGTAGTGGGCTGTTAAATTTTCCTTTGGAAGCTGCTGTTTATACCTGCAGCTGGCTTCATGGTCCTTCTCAAAGGCTCATTTAAGTCTGCTCTAATTTGTTCATCAGCAGCTGGATTTCCTTTGAAGGAGTGCTGTGCAGGAGTGGGATAAACCTGGAGTTGTAGCTGTGTGCAGCAGCAGCACAGTTGGCTGATTCTGCCTTGTTTCCATTTGCCTAAACCACATCCTTGAATTTTCGTCAGTTTTCTTTCTGGACACTTCTTTACCAAACACTCAGTTGTGTTTTGGGGCAGATAAGTAAGCTGTAGAGTGCTTAAAGTAGGTATCTTTAAAAGCCAAAGTTTTACATTTCTAATCCTTACATTTTGCTGTCCAATAATTTTTTTTTCTTGGATTAAGAGGCAGTAAAACCAGTGCTTTCTATACAATTCTGTCTAACTCAAATGTTTGCATAACAGAGCCATAAAAATTGGATTTTTAAACACATTTGTATCTATGAAAATATATATATACATACACTTATTTCACTTTTAGTCTTTTTTTTAGTTTGCCCTCTTTAACTGATTCTGTTGTGGCAGATTTCTGAGACACTGACTCATATTTGCCACTCCTTTTCCTGGTCTGTTTTGCCCAGGACAGGGTTATTCTTCATATGAAAATGTGGTTGGCACTTGAACAATTTTGCTTGTTATCTCTTTCAGGGTGATTCAAAAGGACTTTAGTAGGTTTTGTGTGTTTAGGTTTTAGTATTTTTGGGATAATATGTTTGGATTTATCTGTCTACATATACTGAGCTCATGTATTTGGGATTCTTTCAAGGTCTGTTCAGTCATCACTTCTGTTCAGTTCTCACAGTAAGTGTTTGTGCTGAGCAGGAGGAGATGGAGCCAGAGCTGCATGGTTTTGGTCCAGATTGCATCCTGTTGCAGTTGTTCATTTTGAGTGCATCAGGACTACAGGGAGAAAGGCACTGGAGGAAGAAATCAACAGTGAAAGCATAAAATAAATAACAACAAAAACATAATGGGAAAAAAGGAAAACAGCTGGGTACAGAGAGAGCAAAAGCAGGATCAGGAGAGGGAAACGAAGGCACAGCCTGATGGAGAGCACAAGGCCTGAATTAGATCATCATCAGTGGCACAGGACAGGTGTGTTTCCACTGAGGACATGCCTTTATTCCTGAACTCCAGAGAGTTTGTGGGAGGACACACATAAGGAGTGAGAATTTCCACTTCATCAGTGTTTCTGACCTTTGGGAGGCAGGGGCTGCCCCAGTGGTGAGCAGGACATGAGGCTGGTGCTAAAGGCACTCCTGGGGTGAGTTACTCACCTGTCCAGCCCCAAAACTGCACCAAAGCCACCCTGGTGCTGCTGAAACACTGCCCAAGCAGGAGCTGGTGGTGTGACCTGCCAGCCACTTGGGCCAAAAGTTGTGCTTTACAGTTGTAGTCTTGTTTTTATTTAGGGATGTGTGAAGTGCAGTGAGAACAACAGTGCTATAAACTTTAAATTACATTTTTGACAGTCAGATTTAGTTACATTTTTAATTTACTGCTGAAGGAATCAAATGTGCCCTCCATACTTTCTGTGTGGCACTGTAGGGTTGAGAGGAACCAGAAGCAACTTGATATTTGCTTATTTGTCCAATCTGGCAAAGTTTGTAGGCAATTTGTGTGTGAATCTTGTAGCTAGTAATCATTAGAGCAGCCATGTATTGTTTTTCCAAATCTGTAAATATAGATTGGCTTTGACCCATTAATACTGCAGAGCCTCTTCAGTGGGATAAATTAAACTCCAGGCATTTATATGTAAAAATAAATCTACTCAAACAGGGGAGTGGGAGAATCAGTCAGGTTTTTGACAATTTAGGTATCAACCTCCCATGCTAAGATTCATTCAACTTTAACTCAGTTTTTGCCTGTGTATTCCATGATATGTTTCTCCTCAGGGTTAAAGCACATCTTTAGTTTTGAGAAGGGTGTCCATAGCTGAGGCTTCCTTGATGAATGCAGACCATCCTATTTAACTGGTGCCTCAAAGGGAAATGCAGAGTGTGCTTTCTGCACTTGCAGCCTACTTTAGGCATAGGACTGGCTGAATTTCTTCTGCATGTGGAATATTGATTTTTAAGTTCAGCCAAAGCTAGTTGGAAGCCTGAAGTTTTCTACAAATCTGCAAGTTGCACTTTGAAAGTAAAAATCAGCAGTGCTTCAAAAATGTGGCTGAGGAAACCCACCCAGGACTTTGGAGTTGTCATTGTGAGCAAAACATGAAGCAGGTCAGATAATCTGAAATTAGTCAGTTCCAGTCTGACTAATTTCAAAAGTTAGTTTTTGACTCCATCCTAGAGCAGCCATCTCTTGGATAAAAAGGCAGCTTTGTTTCTTCTCAGCCATACAGTTCATTCTGTAATGATGACTCAGATAATTATGTATTTGTTATCAGGACCTCAGCTCAGACAGCTCATCTCTAAAGGTCATTTACCTGTCAGATTCAGGGTGACAGGTATGGGTGGCTGAAGATATATTTGTCAGAAATGTTTTCTGATGCTTTTACTTTTTCGTTTTCACTTGCAAGTTTTGTATGAAGGAGTGTCTTTTCTGTAAAAACTTTGTGAAGAAGGTTTAGTTTGCTTCAGCTTTCTCACATTTTGGACAATGTGATTTTTAATTTTGAATGTTGAAATCTTATCTTTGCCATAATAATTTCATTATGACGTTATTTTAATGTGTTTTATATAACTTGGCCACACTATTTTATTAATGCAAAAATGATGTATAATTGATGTGAAGAGTTCAATATTTTTTAAAAAAAATATTTCAATATATTCTATTTCAAATTATAAGGAATATTTTAACTAAAAAATAGTGAAGTGTAAGGTTTTCAATTTATTCTAGTTTGGAATAAAAATGATTGCACTATCTAATATTTATTCCTCTCTATGGGCACTTTAGAGAAGGAGGCTCTATCAATTACAACTCCAAACCACACTATAAGTTTCCCAAACTATGATGTCATGTTCCATTCATGGAAATCTGTTGCAGAGTTAATATTATAATCTGCAGCATTTCCATTGATTCTTGATGGATTCCAGATGTATAGAGATATGGAAATGGGCTCCTGTTNTTTTATATATTATATAAATATATATAATTTTTATATATATTTAAATTATAATTAAATGTTTAATTATAATTTTTATAATTATATTTTGAGAAATATATTGAGAAAGAGCTAAAAGTATTGAGAAAGAGCTAAAAGTGAAGATAAATAATTTTTTTTTTACTTCAGGTACTGCCATTGCCACGATCATTATTTGATGTGTTGTATATGGAAGTAGAGGCAGACAATATGTCTTTCAGGAATAAACGCTTTCTGTCTCACTACCATCTTCAAAATAATCTTTTATTGATTTTAACCAAACATTTTTTGAGCGTAGGATATGTCTGTACTAAGTACTGCAGCACTCAGCCACTGACTGCCTCCCCTCTAGGTTAAAATATTCTCTGAGTTAACAGTTGTTTTTATTTTGTTCCTCATTATGAAACTGAACAAACCTGANATATTTGTCAGAAATGTTTTCTGATGCTTTTACTTTTTCGTTTTCACTTGCAAGTTTTGTATGAAGGAGTGTCTTTTCTGTAAAAACTTTGTGAAGAAGGTTTAGTTTGCTTCAGCTTTCTCACATTTTGGGCAATGTGATTTTTAATTTTGAATGTTGAAATCTTATCTTTGCCATAATAATTTCATTATGACATTGTTATTTTAATGTGTTTTATATAACTTGGCCACACTATTTTATTAATGCAAAAATGATGTATAATTGATGTGAAGAGTTCAATATTTTTTAAAAAAAGTATTTCAATATATTCTATTTGAAATTATAAGGAATATTTTAACTAAAAAATAGTGAAGTGTAAGGTTTTCAATTTATTCTAGTTTGGGATAAAAATGATTGCACTATCTAATATTTATTCCTCTCTATGGGCACTTTAGAGAAGGAGGCTCTATCAATTACAACTCCAAACCACATTATAAGTTTCCCAAACTATGATGTCATGTTCCATTCATGGAAATCTGTTGCAGAGTTAATATTATAATCTGCAGCATTTCCATTGATTCTTGATGGATTCCAGATGTATAGAGATATGGAAATGGGCTACTGTTATGAGATGCTTCAAAGGTAGATGCTAATTCTTTGCTTTCTGGGCAACTGCACATGTAATGAAATTTATGTAAGCTATGAAATTTTATCTTTTTTCCATTTTCATACCCAGCATTGTACCTTGTCCTCCTAGAGGCAAGGACTCAGTGTTCCAGCAAGTTAGCTCTTTCTTTTTTTAGCAATTTTAAATGGTCATATAACATGTTACATAAATGTTCCTCTCTGCTTAAATACTCTGCTCTCCTTCCCAGCTATTTTCAGAGCTCTTATTTTGCTAAATCGTTAGTTGAAAACAATTTGGCCTCAAACTTCTTGCTGAAGACCTTGATTAACTCATGCATGTTACTGTAATGGAAATAATAGCAACAGTTCTGCTGTATTATTCCAGAAGAAGCTATAACATTAAATTATATATTTTTATAATATAAAATTATTTATAANCTGAATATTCAATAATTTGATTTATTTATTTTTTTTTCCTGTTGGCTCAGTGATTTTCTGGGTTGGGTAAGGCCAGACTCTCAGGAAATAAAATGACATTCGAGGCAAGGTTTGCTTTTGTCTGAGAGCAGCACTTTGCAGAGCTGGGAGTGGGAAAGCAGAGTCATTGACAGCCTGACTCCAGGCTGGCTTCTGAGAGTTCCTGAACGCCATGCTGAGCGCAGTCCAGTCCCTTTGCTGAAAACCATGGAATTTCCTAATTCCCTGCACTGGTAATGTGTTGGATGAAGGTTATTTTAGTTCTTAGTAAGAGTGGAGATTGACTTGGTGCCTGCTTTAGTCTCTGCTTCCTGGCTTGTTTAATAACCATAAAAACCTTCAGAGCAAAACTTCTCAAGCTTCTCAAGGTTTGCTGCACCCTGGGGGCTTTTGAAAGATTGCCACCCCCTTTGCTTTGTGTCTGTCATTATTCCCTTTCTGATGGGTTAACAATTCCACAGCATTTTCTCAGTGTCCTACTGTGAGAAATGCTGTAACAAAACTTACAGGTTTTGTTGTTTGTGTTTTTTTGTTTGTTCGGGTTTTTTGTGTTTTATTGTTGTTGTTTTCAATTGAAAATACAGTTTCTACATCACCAACTTGTTGGTAAATTTAATTTTTTAACGCTGAAATGTTCCCTGTTACCATCAGGAACCCAGAGCTGCAGCCTGCCAGTTTCAGGTTGGCTTGAGTTATCCAGTAACTCAAACTGAGTACATTGATATATCTGTAGCTACTCATTCCTTTAGTAGTGAATTTCAGTGCTCATATTTTAAAATTTTCAGTGTCATATTTTAAAAATATATTTCATTATTACAGTGACTCAAAAAAGGAAGTTTGAGCTTAAATCAAGCCAGAGTATATGGATATTAATTTTTAATTCAAATTTCAAAAATGCTTGGGAGTTTTTGTTATTTCTTGTAAATATGATGCCTCTGCTGAATAGTGACTTATAATGTTATATTTGTGGAACAGATAAAAGAAATACTTGTATAAATCATGTTTTATCAGGAAGGCTTGATTTTTCAGCCGCAGCAACTGGCTGTGATGCTTATATAAACTAATTTAAACAGAAGAGTTTTCAAAGTAGCATTTTTTTCTTTCTTAGATGTGAAGGAATTTAGGGAGTTCTTTGCTTGGGAGTCGATGTTTAGACAAGTGGGAAGAGCTCAGGGGTCAGGAAGAGCATTTGGTTTCCTAGCAAATAAGGAAACTGATCTGGAGAAGCTGTTAACAGCCACTGACTTTGACAGTGCTGCTGAGTGCACAGTGCTGAGCTCAGGGAAACCTGTTTGATGTGGCAGGAAAAGATGGTTTGTTACGTGCCTTTCCAAGCTAGGGGNTTAGTGGTATAAAGTGGGGTTTTTTTTTTTTTTTTTTTTTTTTTTTTTTTTTTTTTTTTTTTTTTTTTTTTTTTTTTTTTTTTTTTTTTTTTTTAACAGTGTGGATACTTGTGCTGGAATGAGAACTGGGCTCTGATCTTTTTGGAGGTCGATCTTAATGAACAAATAGTGTCAGGAAAGAGAGATAGGCATCTGTAAGATCTCCTGTGCTTTCCCTCAGAGCTCCTGATGGCCTTTTTCTTCCCCTGCTTCCCAAGGAGGGATAAAGCTTAGTGCTTTGTCAGAGAATTTACTGAATAAATGAGAAAAAGAGTTAATAAAAACTCGGTTTGTTGTTTTAAAATGCCATCAGTTCACCATCTTTATTAGGACATGATTAGCTGTGTGTCCATGGAATTACAGAGCCCTTTAGGAGTCCTTTGGGGCAAACCCCTGCTAGGAGCAGGGACATCTTCAAAGAGATCAGGTTGTTCCGAGCCCCATCCAACCTTGAATGTTTCCAGGGATGGGTCAGTCACTGCCTCTCAGGGCAGCCTGTTCTGGTAAAAAGAGTAAAAAACTTCTCCCTTGCTTCTAATTTAAATTGATCATTTTCTAGCCTCAGAACATTAGCCCTTGTCCTGTTGCAACAGACCCTGCTAAAGAATCTGTCCCCAGACAGATAATCTAGATACACCAAAACTGTTTGCTGGTGGATGAAATAATAATGATTCTTTGGGAGGGTGTTAGAGCAGGGACCACAGAGAGGAATAGCCTGATTTTATCTTTACCAAACAGCAGTGAAGCCTTCTTTCAATATTGGAATATTTTTAAGCGTTTTACTGTGACAGCCTTTAATTATAAGGGTGATTATTTTTACTGCATTTTGTGATGTATTTTTTTTTAACATAATAGCAAACTGATTTGCTGCATTCAGTTCTTCCAGTGAAGGAGAAATGTTTTTTAAGTGCTTAATCTGAATTTAAATTAATGCAAACCTTTGTACTCGGCTTACATAGCATGCAAGTGCTAACTTCAGAAAAATACAGCTTTGTGACACACTGATTACTTCTGTAAAGATAGAGGTATATTCTCCTTTTGATGAGTGTGTCTAACTTCCATTAGTGGTAATGGGAATTATGCATTTATGCTTTGAAGAGTCTACGCTCCAATTAATTATAACACTTAAAGGAAATGTGAGATGTTGTTGAAAGCAGAGATTCTTTAGTGTTGAAATGGTTTTTTTTCTGAATTTCTCTCCTGTTCCTTCTTCCTGTGTGAATGCTTTGATGTTGACTGACATGTTGTCATGAAATCTTGTAAATACGAGTATTGTGTGTGGTTGAAATTACATTGTGACATGTCGATAGTTAAAATCATCTCACATGTAGCTCTTAGATATGTACTCTACCTTCTGGCAGTCTCTTTCTTTCCTTGCTTACCTTTAGGTGACAGCTGAATATCTGTTCCCTTGATTTATCAATTTCAAGGTTAACCTCAGATCGAGTTTTACCTGACTGAAGTTGAGATAGACAAGAGAGCTGTGTTCCTTATGCCTTGCCTTAATCTTCTCGTTGTGAGCGAAAACAACAAGCATCAGAGAACAGATAAGTTGTCCCTGGGTCCTGTGCTTCAGTCTGATTGCAAACAGGAAACAACACTTCAGAGAAGTGTGAATGGCTTTGAGGAAAACAAGGATGAGCTGTTGCTAAAGTCACTCACGTTGAAGGTGATGCAGATGCAACAGGTTCATGCAGGAATTAAAAGCAGTTAAGGAATTTACTCTTTAAAGAGACATGTAAGTGTAGAAGATCGGCACAAAGGGAAAGAAGATGAATCAGTTGGACCAAAGAGACCTAATTATTTCTTCTCCCTGAAAGTAGCTTGTTAATATTAATCGCTGTTGCTTCTCCCTGATGTGCGACACTTGGAGCTGCCCAGGCATCCAACAAATCCACTGCAAGGCTGAAATCCCCCTGTGAGCCACAGGGGTTATCTGAGGCTGGAGGAACACAAATTTCATTCAAACTGCTATTTGTGAATCTCAGAACTGAGCAAGATCAGTAGGTATGTAATGATAGTTGTCATATTTGTTCTTGTTCACAAACAATGTAAAATTTTCAGCTCGGCTTTACCACAAGCTGGAGTCCCCAGAAGCTTTTTTTTTAATTTTTTTTTCATTATTATTATTATTATTTATTTTCTTTGCTGTTGTTCTTGGCCTAAGGGACTTTGATAGGGGCAAATGCATCACCTAGAGTATCTGCCAGAAAGGGGGAGCAGTTTTCTGGTTATGGTTAGGTTATAATACCTAGTTTTATTATTGGACGTTGTGTCTTTGTCCTATGCATTCAACTCCGTTTTATGGACTCTGTTTCTTTTTGTCTCCAGTTTAAAATTATCCAGTACAAGTTCTTCCTACATTTAGAGAAAATTCTTCTTATATTTGTGTATTGAGTTTCACATTTTCCCTTTCTGAAGTCAGGCTCTAACTTGACTGCAGAGCTGCTGATGAAATTCCTGACACCCTTCACCGCAGCAGCGTGAACGTGCTGATACGATAGTTTAGTCTGAAAACATGTAATTATGATAATGGCAAAAGAGCAAGTCTCTGTGGGGACACAGATTTCCTCCCATAATGCAAACAAAAGACACTCTCAAAACTCCCAAGTTCTGTTGTTTCATCTGTTTAAACGGGCAATTAATCAAGGCGCCAGGAGAAAACTCTGCTGATGGTGGTGGGGGCTGGCACGTGTCTTTCTCATTTGTATTGCAACAAATTGAGAGATGTAATCGCAGCAGAGGAGGATGTTTAAATAAAATTAGAGCTGTGATGTGCACTGACAAAGGGAAGAAACTGAGAGTTAAGGATGACATTCTGTCTTATTTTAAAGCAGCTGTGAAATGGAAAAAGACCATCTCGGGGGCTTGTGTTGTGCTGAAACAGATGAGCTGTCAGTCCTAACTACAGATTTCTGGCCTGGAATTTGAGTGTGATATATCAATTGCACTAACAGGACATATAAATAAATAAATAAATATTTGGTCTGTGATTTTCTTGCTTTTATTGTGCTTCTACACAACTGGAGAATGGATTAAAGTGCTTTTATTTAAAATAGGAACAAGCTGCATTGAGGCCGATTTATGAACATACATATGATGTATGAGTATAGATGCTATATATGAATGAATTTCATCTAGACCTCTGTCTGCCTACAAAAACTATGTGTGATTAGGCTTAAATATTTTTTCTTTGGTGTCCGAAACCATGATTTCTATCTGTGGTTATGGGTATAGGAGATCTATAACCTAAACAAAAAAATAACTTTTTTCTTCCATAAAATCAATATCATACCTGAGTTTGGAGCCAGCTTTTCTTTTTTCTTTCCTTCTCTTTCCTTCTCTTCTCTTTCCTTCTCTTCCCCTCTCTCTCTCCCTCTCCCTCTCCCCTCTTTTTTTTTTTTTTCCTGTGCATGTAAACTTAAAAATTCTCTTAAATAAAGATTGGAGCATGATGCAAATCTCTGATTCTTCACAGAGGGCCATATCCAACTATAATTTCTGGTCTTTGAAGAGAACCTGGGTGTTACAATGCATATTTTCATAAAGGAAGTTCTGTGAGATGAAGTTTGGATGGATTAGGAAGCCATTACCTAGTAGCAGGCTGCAGTTCCTCCCTTTGCAGCAAAAGGAGCTGCTTCTTTGAGCAGGAGTCTTATGGAAATAATGACCTCAGTGAAGATCTGCATCATCTCCATAATGTATTTTCTTTCTCATTGTGCTTTATCAGTGAGAAGCACAATCACTGTCCCTGGTTTGACAGGAGGAAATGAAGGCATAGCACTGAAGAAATGAAAACAGTAGCTGAAGAGAATGGAATTATAAACTCCCTGTTTCCAGGGTGGAGATGGTGAGAGATTGCTGCTTCAGGCTGTGTCTGTGTCAAGGAGCAAGAGTGACCCTGCAGGAGAGGGTTTTCAAAGGGACTCAGCTGGTGTGAGGACCAGCACCCACCCTGTGTGCTATCAGGAATGTTTTATTCCAGCCCAGCTGCTCTCTGGTCCCAGAAATGCATCAGATGCCCTCCTGGAAGTTTTGTTTCTCCATGCAGGGCTCCAGTTTGTCTGGTGGAGGATTGTTCTGGGATGTGAAGGAAAGCATTGTTAAAGGGGAGGAACGAGGTGATGAGACAAGCATCTAGAAGTGGTTTGGATACAGCTGGTTCTTAGCAGAGCAGGGGAAGTTGCAGGAAGAAGAGATCAGGGGAAAAGAAATTTGAGAGAGGAGAACAAATGCTTTATTGACATCTTTTCTGGTCTGTCTTCTCTGTTTTTTAAGTTCATAGAATTTTCATAGCATCGTGGAAAGGCAGTGTTTCTGCTAGGCTAAGTGAATTCAGCTTTCTTTGCTCTCTTTCCTGTGCTTTTATTATTGCAGGACATTCCTCCTCACCAGGAATATTGATTAGCCTGGGAAATCCATCATGAGCATTGTTGCAGTGATTTATCTCTATACATATTGCATATTATGGTGATGACTGCCTTGCAGTACCAAACCCTGAGAGAAATACATTCCAGGCTTGCAAAATGTTTCTGCAAAACAATAAAATTATTTCACCTAAAACTCCTGGGTTGCAATAAACTTTAATTAAAAATGAAAAAAAAAAATCTGCTGATTCAATTTGCATAGTATGTCTATTAAATCCTCCAGGATTTGCCTACATTGCTGATCTCTTTTAATTGGGCTTAATTGATTAGAAAGAGTAATCCAAAAATGTTTGTGGTGTGTCTAGACTGACATTTACAGCTGCAATGGCTATTTAATTGATTTGAATGAAGAGGAGAACTTTGGTTTAATGGTCTTTGCCTGTTTCAGCTCATGGTAGCTCAGAGGTACCATGGAGTTGAATCTGAAGCCTTGCAGTAAATCACAGTCAGGGTGGGTGACTTTCATGGACTGCAATTAAAGATTGGTGCTGCATAACTTCTCTGATAGAGCCCAAATATTCTCATTTACAGTAGGTACAACAAAACAGATTTTTGTCTGTGCTGTTTTTTCAGAATTTGATGCAATGAGAGGGATACTCAGTAATCTTTAATGGCAGTTGTGTGTTAGGCTTTCGGTTTTGCTGAACACTGTGTGGTTTATTTGAACATGTGCCCAACACTGCATGAAACTGATTTTTATTTAATAAGATTACTTTAAGCTAACATTTTAGTTGTAAGTTATTTTTTTTTTAAAGTGTGTGGTAATTGATGGGCAGTTTTAAATTGAATGTCATGAAAAGTGATGATTATTGTGATGTTTTTTATAAAGAATATGCCCACACACTCCAGTTTCTATTGAATGAAACTCTGTAAAGATTAAATACATGTTACTGGAATGGAGCCACCTCTTGCCCTAGCCTCAATACATAGTAATTTCTTCTTTGCATGCCATTTTTAAAAAGCAGTTCCCCAAAAAGCTAAAAGCAAAAAAAAATTCAAGTCAATACAAAAAATAAATTAATGGCATCTTTGAATAGTGATACCTTACAGCACTGTCTAGACCTGCAGTTCCATTTTTGCTGACAAAAAACTTTTCAATCACCTTTTTATCATGTACACCTGTCTGTCAGTGTCTAAATTCCAGTATTTAGCACCTAGTGCAAAAAAGGAGTGATTGTGCTCTAACCAATGACAGAAATGTTGAGGGAATTCAAGCTGCTTGGAGTTGCTGTAGCAAGTGAATTTCAGTAGCTTTGTTATTGAGCCTCCATATTTTCCCCTGCCTTGATGTGCTGCCTTATCAATGAATGATGAATTTTAGGTAAAATTCAGAAATTTCATTCAGAAATGCGCTGAAGCTGGAAAAATCAATAAAAGCCAGAGGCTGAACTCTGGAATCCCATGTTATTCAAGAAAGGGTATTTCCCTGAAAAACAAAATTTCCCTGTGCACATCAGCACCCAGCCAGCCAGAGCTGCTTAAACAAACCAAGGAATAAGTAAAACCAGGTCAGAACGCTGTGCTCTGCTCCCTGCTGTACCTGCCAGGGCAAGCACAGTGCCTGGAAATATGGGAAACCTTTAAAAGTGTCTGTGAAATCATTTCAAGGGAATTGCTCTGCAGAAAATGCCACTTGCTCACAGGGAGGTAATAGGAGGCAAACCACTTACTCTGTAGTTGGTCAGGGAGCACAGATTTAGAGCAGTTTTAGCTGACAGTGTATCCTGACAGAAACTATCTGAAAACAGTGCAGATTTGAAACCCAAGGATAAAATATTTAAAACTAGAGTTTCTTTTATTTTACAACTCTGTTAATAGATTTGAGGGATTTGTTTGTGTTGCCTCTCTCACCTTGGTTTCATAGCAGCACATGCCCAGGACTTTCAAGGGTTAATTATTTTTTTGTCATGATAAACTTAGGCTGAAATATTCTTTCTCTACAGGCTTAACGTTGCCTAAGCAAGTCAGTCTTGTTTGTAAATTACAAAGCTACGTGAAGGAGTGAAAAATTCAAAGAAAACTCTTGTTTTCCATCATGCACTTGAAACACCGTGGGGAGGCTTTGCTTTTCTCCAACAGCATAAGAGTTAATTTAGGTTTTTGTACATAGAAACTGTGACTTCACCTTATGAATTGAGAAGAAAAAAGAAATTTTCATGGGTTCTGGCTTCTTAAATTTTTGGAAATGACCAAAATCCTGTGTTTCTATCAAAAAATAGAGTCCCATTTCTTTTCTTCCTGTAAACTCATGTCACATCTACCTTGAGGCTGAGCATAAATCTGTTTCTGTAGCTTTGCCTCTTGTTAGTTTTTCCTCTATGGAAAAGTCTGTCCCATTTCTTTCAGGTGAAATGCAGCAGGTGGAGATCCGTGTTGGTTGTCCAGAGCTGCAGGATAAGAAGTGTGTTAGTGCACACAGGGCAGCCCTTAATGCTTGCCTGACTCTGTGAGGAGCTGAATTCTCTTCCTCAGAGCCCAGTGAGATGTGCTCCACACTTGCCTATAAAACCACTGCACTGACAGCCCCACTCCATCATATTTAATGTGTCAGGGATAAGTGGGAAAACCCTTAGGTGAGTTTCTTGTTGAGATACACCATTAGTGATGAGTTGCACGGTAGGTGATTCTCCCAGAGGTTATTTGGGTTGGTTTGTTTTTTTTTAGCTTTACTCTTTGCAATGGGAATCTTTAAATATTACTTTGCTGGAGAGGTAATAGTATTTTCTGACAGAAGGAAACAAAGTGGTTAAGTGGCTAAAGTGAAAATGTCAGTGTTGCGGTAAATTTTTGATTCAGGAGCTGATGTTTGCTGCACTGCACTGTAAAGGTTTTAGATCCTCTGTGCTCAGATCAGCCATCCCATTTGTGTACTGGTGTTGTAGCACCTTGTGCATAGCTGGAGAAGAAATGATGGTAAATAAGATTGCAAAAATTTATTTTTGTTGATTGTCTTACTTTTCCCGATCACACAAAGCGGGAGGAGTTAGATGTAATCTTTGTTTCCTAATGATCTGAGGACAGAGAAGGAGCTCCTCCCTTATTAAACTGGAAAATGGATGGTCTGAATGTACATGTAGTTCTGTTAACATCCGTGATGTGGTTGAATCCAAAGCAGTAGGCACCTGAATACTCAGGTGTTCCCAAAAAAGGACAATCTCTCTGTTTTCTTTTCTTCCTGCAGGATAAATTTGGGGAAAACAAGGAAGCATCAAGAGTGTCAGAAAATTCAGTTACTAACTAACACACTTATTTTTACAGGATCTGCAATGGGCAGCACCTGGTAGGGATACCTGCAAAAACAGACCTTTCATAAAAGCCTTGCAGTCTAAATTTAGGTGAAGGGCAAAAGGGATTAATCTCAACACTAGTGAGAAAGACACTGCTTAGACAGTTGGGGTTAGGAGGGAAAATACCAGGCTGTGCCATGAAAAAGACCTGTAAATAATTATTAATTTGTGAATTACATCAGTCTGAGCATAGTTAGAAATGTGACAGGCTGCACAGCTTGGTTTTCTGAATATACTCCTCAGTTTCCTGCAGCAGTGCTGCTTCCCTTATTGAGAGCAGCCCTTTGTGATGGAAGGTCCAACACATGCCTGGTAGTGTTACTTTGCAATTTTTAAATTCGTACTTCAGCTGTGTGTGGACAGAGAGTTGAAGGACTTTTGAGCCAGCATTTTTTTCTCTGAAAGTCTGATGATTATCTGATAAGGTGTAAGAAGCCACTCCTAAAGTCAAAGTCCTACGAAATGTTTGTAGCATTTGTCAGGATACCTAAGACTTGAATATTGTGAGGTTTAGTCCAAACTAAGACCTTTAGTGAAACCTGAGTTCTAAACACTCAAAGCATGATGGTTGTCTTGCAGTTAATGCTATAATATTGTTCAAAAAATTATCTGAAAAATGTTCATACATGGTTTTATAAGATATGTGTGTAGGATGCAATATATTGTCTATATGGGTGAATAGGGTCACTTAAAAATCATGTCACAGGTGCCCCAATGCAAATAATGACAATTTTAAGAAGGGAGGGAGGTGGGCTCTGCCCTGGTCCCCCACATCAGATTTGCTGTATTTATTCCCCTTGGAGTGGAGGATGCTGCCAGTGAGGTGGGTGTCGTGCCTCACTTCACAGATGGGGCATAAGGATTAACTTCCAGAGATGGATTCTTTGTTGTTCCTTGGTCTTTTGGCCTTTCCATAAAATAAATATCTAAAAGACATGTGCAAATTACACGTGCAACGATTTTGAAAAACAAAATTACAGAGAGCATGAAGTTAGGCATGTAGTGATCTCATCTACCAGAAATCCCAAACTAGGCAAAATCCTCTGTTTCTGGGAAATAGTGTTTCCTTGTGATCCTGAGGTTATTAGAACATTACAGTTAAAATCAGGAGGACTTCTGACATGTTACTCAGGGTTGTGCTTTCACCATAAATGTGCTGTCAAAGCTTTGCTGAGTCTAATTACTGGTTGCCTCAAGATGTCCTGTGACAGCAGGATCAAAAGGTTCATTATATGTTCTGAGGAAAATCTTTATTCTATCCATATTATGTCTTCATTTTAATATCATCAAGGAAACGCTTCTCTTTCAAAGAAGAAAGGCAATATATTATGTTGCTTCTCACTGTACTTGAGGCATTATCATTTTTCCTGAGTTGAATATATAATATTATTTTTTTTTTATGTTTTCTGTTTCCAGCTGTATTCTTTTGCTTTTCATAGATTATTTTGTGTCACAGAAAATGAAACAAACATGTACCTCTATGAAATGGCTGGTTTTAGCATGTCTTTTTCAACACATCCCCTTGTCTTATGAAGTTTCATTTTCACAGTCAGATCCTGTACTACATTGAAAAGGTAATAGATCTGGTTTTCTTCTGGTGGTTTTGTTGTTTTTTTTCTGTTTGTTTGTTTGGGGTTTTTTGTTGTTTTTCTTTTTTTTTTCCCTAATAAGAAATTGCAGTCAATTCAGAACTCACTCTGGTAAACAAATTCTTTAAGATGCTCCTCCTAGGGCACACCTCTTTGTGCCTGTCTCCCTTGGCAGCAAGTTGTTCCTTGGGTTTGTGGGCACTTTACTGGAAAACAGAGAGTGCTGAAGTGCAGCATGAATGTAATATAATCTGTCCTCTGGACAGAGCTGTCAAGGAGTGGGATATAAAGTAGGTCTTCACAGAACAAGCTGAAACTCAAATTTGCGATTCTGCCTGAAGAGCAGCCCCAGGCTCGGTTCCATGAGCAGCTGTAGGCTGGGTCAGCTGTCTGACACCAACAGAAAGCTTTGGGAATGGTCCAGAGTGAAAGTGGTCCATTTAAAAGAGAAAGGAAAAAAACAACACTGCATGAATTGTGGGCAGCAACATTTGTGAGCTGCAATTGACTCTTTACCTGTTGTCCTGTGCCTCCTTCTTTTGGCTTACATTCTCTTCAGTGAGGGACTAGTTCTGAAACTCTTTCAGAGACACCAAAACCTCATCATTTTCTTTACTTCCCTCATTTTGTTGTCTGTGCTATTGAGCTGTATCTCCAGTCATCGTGGGAGAAGCAACTCAATGAAATGAGGATTTATTTTCATGCTGAAAGCTTTTCTGATTTTCATGATGTTTCTCTGATTGCCCCCCCTTGCTGCTCTTGGGGAAACAAGAAAACTGACACTGCATTCCTGACTCTGCTGCCAGTGAGGCACCTGGCAAAAACACATCTCCTACTGGTACACATGAACTTCAGTGGTGGTGTCACAGAGGCTGATAATCACCAAAACACAGGCTTTGGATGGTGTGGGAAGGAATCACTCTTGCAGTGGAGTTTTGTGAGTGAGTTTGGGCAGCTTCCTCTCTTCTGTGTACACTGAAAGGCAGAAGAAATAGCTGAAAAATGGGGTTGAGGTAAGGAGAGCAAAGTTTTCATGTGATCATCTGTAGGCAGCCACCGCCCCTGTGCATAACACTTGTATGCTCTGGCACTTGGATTTATTATATGTCTTTTCCTTGATTCTTGTAAAATCCCAACTAAAACCCAGTCTGCTCTGTGGGAGCTGCAGAGTGTCAAACTTCCAGGTGAACAAAGGCAAGGGAATTCTGAAAGCCTACTAGAGTTTTCTCTATATCAAATGAATTTAGATGGATACTGAATATTGCAGTGATGAGTGAAGACACAACCCTCATAAGCAGCTGAATCAAATATTTAAGAAAAATAATCAGAAATTATATCTCTAGATCATAAAATGAGAATCTGGGTAAAAAATGAGGGGCAAGAAGTCTTGACTCTGCTCTTGACTACCATGTTGGTTTTATTAATTTCATTACTAAAATAATCGTTATTACAAAAGACCAAGGGCTGTAATATTGATGATGATGGACTATCACCTTGGTTCATCCATCACTAGTCCTTGGAGTTTGACTTTTAAAAATGAAATGTTGACAGTGGTTAAGTGTGCATAAATATGGTTTGCTAAAGGTTGTGGTCCTAGAAGATCTGAATTAACAAATATAGGAAGGTCACTTCTCTATTGTTGTGAAGGTCAGTCTTTTTAATTTTATTAAATTCTATGTCCTTCTATCTGCTACTTTATCTGCTTCATTATTTTATTTTGGCAGTCTTAGATACATAACTCTTCTGATATACTTTGGATAAATAATGATTATGTTGCATAATTCAGGAAAAGATCAGACAGTCCTGAATATTTGAGTATCCCCTGTCCAAGAGGATGCAAATAATTTCCAGTTGTTGTCATTAACATTAAACTTCTGAAATTCTTCCAAGGTTTCTCAGCCCTTCCTCCAGCCATATGTCAGAGAGAACTAGCAGGAGGTTTTGATTAACATTCAGATGACTCCTCCTTTGTTTTATTGACAGTTTCTGTGGTCGTTCAGCCTCATCACCTTTGCATTCTTTCCTTGGAAACTGCAAAATCAATTTGGTTCAAAGCTGCATCGAGTGTTGTGTAGTCCAGGGGTGGAACTCACTGTGTAATATGCAGTGAACTTTTTATCCTCTACAATTTTGCATAAAGTGGGTTTTGTTTTGCATTTTTTTTTCCTCCTTCTTCTTTTCATACTCTGATGTGACTGTGTTGGCACAGAGGCTGTAGGGACATGGACTGTAGGGGCTGTGCTTCCAGACAGCCAAAGAACCTCCCCTGATGTTGGATGTGAAACTGGCTTTTCTTTCTCAGATAACTGACAACAGTACCACCCTCTGGTATCTCCTGGAGCAGGGATTTTGCAGCGCTTTGTGCTGCTGGGATTTAATTTTGGATAGAATGATGAAGCCTTTGTCGATCCTGAGTGTTGCAGACTGTGATAGGCAAAGCACTTGACCTCGAGTGGGGTCCCAAACTGGACGTCAGAAGTCTCCAACATATTTTATGCAGTCCAATGCTGCATAGCTTAAAACGGTGTGGTTATAAAATGTAGACAGGGATCCTCATCCCAGTTATTTGATCACCCAAAGTAACAACTCAGTAAGCACGGAAAAGAAAAGATCTTTGAGAGTCTTTAAATAAAGAGTGATACTGAAGGTGAGCCCAGGAGCCTGTAAGTTTCCACATTTCTGACAAGTGACATAACAAAGGGCTGTTGAGCTGAAAGAAGAACGAGAGGAAAACAATTCATAAAAAGACACTGGAAAAGAGAAAAGACTGTGGCTCTGAAAAATGCCCTGTCCTCTTCTTTAATTTCCCTAAATTCTGGTTAGCTAAGTGCCTGCATGCTGGAATAGAAAGTGATTGGTAAAAAGCTTTTATGTAATTTAATAAAAAAGACAGCAGTATAGTGCTGGAGTAGAAAAAGCATCCAAGGTTTCTTTTTGCTGGAATGTGTGATTACAGCACTATTGTACAGTTTTATCACACTACAGTTACAGGTACATGCCTGATAACAGTCTTTTCATACAATTTAATTTCTGTCTCTAAATGGTTTCTGTTTTGTAATGCTCTGAAATACCTGTTCTGTTCTCAGACTAGAAGTTTCAAAGGTGGCCTGTTTGACTTACAGCCTAGTTCCCACTAAATTTAGCTGTTTGCAAGATGAATGGTGACATCTAGTCATAAGGAGCTAAAATTTATTTTTAATGGTACTGATAGATGAATGCTGAGTAGCTGTGGTTGTTAGTTCCATTCCATTAGCAATTTCTATAAATTTTTGGGATGTGTGTTCTGTAAACTGGTGACAAATGTGTTCTCAAAAAGTTTCTTCACCAAGGCCAAGTTGTGCCAGATGCCTCCAAATACTCTTGTGAGGTTTGTTTGTTTGTTTTGTCTTTTAGTGTTAAAGTATCCCAGAATGGGATGACAGAGTTGGAAAAGGAAGGCAAAAAGAATTGTCTGAGAGGTTGATGTGGAATGTATTGAGATTAATTGATTTAGCTTTCTTCTTTCTGCTCAAATGAAAGGTTCTTCCAACCCATAATCTGGAGTGCCCTGATTTGGCTGGTGAAAGTGTTACTCCTTGGATTCCAGTTCAGATGGTGTCTCAGGATATAAAACTCTCATAGAGTAAAAATATGTTTTTAGCCTCCTAAATCCTTTGATGTTTCTGTGGTTCATAATTACAAGTTTTCAGCTTTTAGCATTTTCAGTTTGATGCTAGGAGAAGTAGGCATTGCAAATCTGAGCTGGTGTGCTCTGGAGGGAGGCTTTGTGCCTGATTTGTATAGAGTATGACTAGAGCTGAGGCTATGACTCTGTTCTATGTTCTGTAACTGTGAGAGAGAAGGGAAAGACAAAAAAATCTGCATTCTGCTGTTCAGCAGAGCACTTAAAACATTAATGTACCAGAATCCCAAGACTAAACTCAGAGAAAATTGCAATACCAAAGAATAATATCTAATAGCCTTTGGCAGATCTTCACAGCTGCAGGCTTTCTAATGGCAAAAAAAGAAAAAAAAAAAAAACACAACACCCTGTGCACCCTAATAGTCTTAGGCTATTTTTCCTGGGGCATCTGTGTATTTGCCAGTGAGGAGATTCTGTGCAAATTTTTTTGTATCTAATTTCATATTTTTGTTGTATTTTTGTCCCTTTTTTCAGCTTTTGATGGTTGTGTGTAAGGCCATATGAGCAACAACAAAATCTTTAAAGCCATTAGGGTTGAAAATATTCTAATGATTGAAACATCTCTAAAACTTAGCTTAGGGAATATGCTTCTCAGTGCCTGCTGTACTGTTTGAGACCTGAAGAATCTAAAATAGTCAAATGTTAACTAACTGTACATTGTGTGTAAAGAAATTTAATGACTTCAGTTCATCAGAATGTTTCTTTAAGGCTGCATGGCAGTTTCTTAATTGCTGGAAGAAGAAGTGGATGTAACATGCAAGATCTGCTGGGAAAAAAGTGATGGTCTTGGTTCACCATCAATTCAGGATTTATTAGGAGTTTGGCATTAAAATATTTATTTGGCTCTAAATTAAAGGTTTTATTACATTCAGTTGTGAGCCTTTAGTTGTGGCTTATAATTCAACTGACAGAAGCTTTCTTAGAGCTTTCTTAGGATTGAAAAGGATTTATTAACTTTGTATTAATCCAACAATTTAACTAATTAGATTATTTGATTCAAATACAATATTGGAGTCAGCTTTCTGGATTGGCCTTGATTTGATTGCTATGCTGCCTTACTCCTGATGTAATGTACAGTTATTTGCATTAATACTAGAGATTTGGTTTGGGGTTTTTTCCCACTCCCTATACTGATCTTAAAAAAACCCTAAAATAATATCAGGTTATATTTCTTCCAAAAAAGTGGCCTTTCTGAAGACTTGGTTAAAACTCTGAATCAGTTTTGTTTCACTGGACATATGCTTTCTCATAGTTAGTGACAAACCCTGGGACAAACTCAGCAGCAATTTTGGACACGGTTCCACTGAGTAGCAGGTATGTCCCAGCTTGTAAGAAGTAAAGAATTTACATCACCTTGTGTTTACTGAGTCTGCAGGCTCAGTTAAAAGTTTTGCCATTGATTTCATTGTAATAGAAGCTTCGTCCACTCCTCACTTAGTCCATTTCTATTTAGGTATTTATTCACCCATAATTTTGGGTTATCTTTCATTAATATCTGAATTCCAAATAATCTTAGAGTTTTCAGTCATCCTTGGGACTCTGTTGCTGGCTGAACTGTGTCTGTGTTTATTCCACGAGGGCAGGATTTTATTCAAGAAATGTGAATGTGATAGAATCCTGCTCATGAAGTGGGAAAGGAATCTGATAGCCAAGAATCCTATTCCTTCTACTGTTAGTTTTTCTGAGGTTTTTTTTTTTTTAGTATCCACTATAACATTGAATATAGATGAAGAATATTCAGGTTCAGAGGACAAGTTGTATGACCAAGTCTATTCATAAATTTGGAAGAATTTGGTGAAAGAAATCATTTGCTGAACAGTTTTCTGCATTGAGTATTCTTCCATATAAACATTCTTCCCTGTGCCCCACAGAGGAGGGTTTAGAAGAGTGTGGGCCTGGCTGAAGGGACATGATGTCACTGTGGCTTCCTTTGCCTTACAAGTGCAGTGGCTCTTAGGAGAAGTGAGGCATCGCCCTTGCCAGAATGGTCCAGAATAAATAACCACTTCAAAAAGAACATTTTTCACAGTGGAATATCAGAGTGTGCGATGCTAAGATCTCATCAATGTCTCTTCTTTCAGACACAATGTTTGGTTATTACTGCTAATGACAGTGGGTTATAAATACTGGCTGTTCAATGGATATTGCCAGCTCCATGCTGTGCTGGGGGGAGGAGGGTGGGTTTTTTGGTGCATTGAGAGCTTTGTGGCTGTTAGTCTGAAGGTCACATGTCCGAACAGCAGTGAGAAGAGACTGCCAGGGAATATGGATGGGAGAGCATTTCAGCAGGCTCTGATGAAATGTTTTCTTCTCAGATTCTTCTTCAGCTTATTAGTAACTATTTTCTGAGCCAGGCAAGCATTTATGATTCAGAAGCATTTTATCCTACAGTATTTTACCATGTGGCTTCGTGGCAAGCAAGGCAGCTGAAAATCAAACTTCTGTTTAATTAAAGCAGAAGGAAACATCTGAAGGGCAATGAAGTTTTTCTCCCCTACTAGTTTGTCTTTATTTTTATCTCCAGCTATAATGAAGCTATTTATAAGGTAAAGTATACTCTTCCTTGGTATAGAAATTGTTTCTTTGGTACATCTTCGCTATTGTGTCTACAGCTATAGGACACTGATTTCAACACAATTAAATTCATGAAGAAAGCATAATGGACCTTCTTTCCAATGGCTGGAATACTTTAAGGTGCTAGTCAATGAAATGTGAATACAAGCTTAATTCAAAAACTTGAAAAGATGCATCTCGAGATAGAAAGAGGTCCTTCAATTGTAGTACACTGGTTTATGTCTAAAAAGGTTCTTTCTTGTATTCAGCACTCAATATCTAAAGCATTACCTGTATCTAAGAGTCACCTATGAGGACTATTAAAAAATTAAATAATATGGCACCTATTTTAAAATGGGTAGGACTGCACACAATGTGATGGTTGAAAAAGAGCTTATAAAAAATTTATTTAAATAATTTAAAAAGAAAAATATTTGTATTTACATGTTCTAAAGTAGTACTTCTGTAGGCACCTGAATTTTATAATTGGTTTTATTATCTTTCCTTAGCAGAGAAAATATTCTTTGCAATTGCTCACCGGTAGCTAAGTAAAATAATTGACTCACATTTTTTTTAGTAATTAAAGATGATAATCTTTTCTTACCTTACTACTAATGTCATATAATGTGCTGACCATTAATTTGGTGCTTTGGGCAATTGGAAGAGTATTTTCCCTCATAATTATTTTCATGTATTTTCTACGGAAGAAATAATAATAATAATAAAAAGATCACATGTCTGTGATTTCCCTGGTTACTTTTCATACTTTAGACAGAAAGGAACTTTCAGTCTGGCAGCAGGCAATATGGTGATTTCAGTGTGGAATCTGAAGGAGTTCACCTCCATGTTTTCTGCCAGGACCTTCATGGTTGCACATCCAGTCAGTTTAAGAAACAGCATTCCCTGGTACTTTATTTTTCTTACCCAGTCTTCTCTAGTACAAGAGATTTAAACTAATTAAAGAAAAAACCCTCAAAACACAACCCCAGGAGAAGTAAAGAAAAAAAATTAAAAATCATGCTTGTAGCCCATCACTAAGAAGAAATAGCCCATACAAAACAGCTTCCCAGTTTATATGTCAGAACATTTTCTCTTCCTGTTCTTTGAAAGTTAGAACTGAAGACTGTCAAGGAGAGAGAGCAGCTCATGAACAACTGAGTGAATGAGTTCTATATTGCAGTAGTGAATTTTACATCATTTAGTGAAATGCTGTGATAAACCCACATTATTAAATATTATGCTGCATAAATGCAATGAAAAACTATTCATGTGATTAGCATTTTCTTACTGCATACCGAGCACCACTTTATTGAAAAATCTCTACTATTACAGAACAATTTTCATTTCATAAGAATACATCCATCAGAAGAAAAAATGCTATAAAGGTTAGATATAACTAAATGGCTCAAAATTTGGAAGCTCATTGTGTGCAGAAGAAAGGACAGTGGGTGATAAAGAACAGGAAAGAACAAAGTGATTTGTATATACAAAGGCCTAAACAAAGAACACTGATCAGAATGTGAAATGTGGCTTAAAAGTCATCACACTTGCTTCTCTCCTCCTAGCCATTTTAAATTTGATGAGTTAAGTAGATTTGTTGAAATGATTTCATGAATAAAATTCTCTCTTTATTTTTTTCTCAGTTAATTTTGTGGAGTTGTGGGTATTAAAATACTTTATATGAGAATTTTTTAATGCTTTTAGGTGCATCGTCAGGCTGCTAATGCTGTGTTACATCAGCAGTTAATGTCACATGGAAAGCACAGGCTTAGAGGTTTCTGGGGCCCCAAAAAAACCCAATAACTGGGGGCCATTGTTGAAATTGATGACTGAATGTGCCAGCCAGCTTCTGATCATTTAATGTCAAAGCAGTTCTTCCTGCCCTTTAGCAAAAAATATTCACATGAGCTTCTTGGGATGTGATAAACAGAATGAGTCTTTTAGAAATTCTTGAGTCCAACAGAAGGTAAGAAAAATACTGGAAACAAATGTCAGTACTGTTGAGGGGGTTTGTTTGGTTGTGGGTTTTTTGTTTGTTTGTTTTTGTGGTTTTTTGTTTTTGTTTTTGTTTTTGTTTTTCCACAGCTCCAGGGCAGTGGTTGTAATTGTACACTGAGGAGGGGTGGGGTGGACAAGTACTCTTAGGTTTTTGGAATAATCTTGCCTAGGAAGGAACTTGGAATGGCTGGAACCTGTCTGCCTGTCTATTTTAATTTTTAAATACCATTATTTTGTATAAGCTGCAAGAAATCATTGCGTGCATGGTAAGCTGCTTACTAAAAAAAATCCTTATAAACAATAGATGCTGTGAATTTATGGTAGTCACGCAACAAATGCTCACATTTTTCACTTACTTGAACTCATTGGATAAAAATAATTCAACTCAAAGACAGCAAGAGGGCAAGTTGCAGTGGCAGTGATGATTTTTGGACTCTTAAAACCACGTTAAATTATAAAGATATTGTTCCTTGCTATTTGGGGTGGTTGTAGCTGTTGTCCCATCAGTCCCATCATACAGATGTTCTGTTGTCACATCTGTGCAATCAAAGGACAGGATGAAGAGACCAGCTTTTGGATGTAATTATTTTTGTGTTTTCCTGCAAACTCCTCTGTCATATTATTGAATTGCCTTACAAGTATGATCATATTTACCTATACAGGAATGAAAATGCCTTTTTCCCGTTTTAGTAGCTGAAGAAATGAGTCAGACTAGGAGTGGTAAGCCTGGCATCAAGTGAGACCTCTGCATTAGTGTAAGAAACTGGACCGTGGTGTTTTATATCCCAGACTCGTATCTTTGCCCAGGGGTAATGACCCCCTTCAATTGAGTCACTCTCCTAAAGCATGAAAAGCAAAAATGTGGTACGTGACTTAATATACCCTGCTCTCCCTCCTGCCTCTGCTGAGGGACAAATACACCAGAAATGCCAGACAGACCACATTGCTTTTCTATCCCATGTCCCCATAGGAAAAAAACCCAGCCAGCCAGGATAATATTCCTGTTTTGCACGCACAGAGAGCGTGGCTGCCAGTTTTTCTCTCTGATCTTGTCTCAGTGGCACGTTGCAGCCCTGATAAGGCAGCAGAGAGGTGAGAATTGAGCAGTGCAGCTTCAGTCTTTATGGGGATTTGTTGCAAAGCTGCTTCTGAAAAAGCGTCATGTACATACAGAACTGGTGGTACTGGAGTTGGCAGAGAGAACTTTGTCACTGATTTCAAAGGCTCAAAAAAGCAAAGAAGAGGAAGTTAATCAAAGATCAGTTCCCAGAACTATTAGCTTTGGCTCTGACCACAGAGGTCATTGCACTGGCAGTTTTCTTTCTTCATCATCTCTCTGTCGGGTCTGTACTCACCTTTACAAGAGGAGTGAGTTGTGTAAAACTCAGTGCAAGATAAGTCTGAAATATCAAAGCCTTTCCATTTAATGTCAGCCTCTGTTTTTTCCTTTAGGTGACAAGGTTAAAGGGGAGGTTCAAAACTCCAATGACTCACTTTCCTTTCTTTCCTGTTAACTAAAAGGCCACTATTTAGGAACTAAGTGTCTGACCCATGTAACAAAGCTTATTAATAATCATTTTGTGAACAGGACTGTGTAATATTTTTCCTAAGTATCAGAAATTAGTTTGATATTAATTATGTGATTCCAAAATCATCCAAATGGAATCCAAGATTCCAAAAAGAAAAATCTTTTGCTTGTGTATAATTAGTATTTCTTTCTACCACTAGGGACAGTAAATGAGAGCAAAGGAAGACTTCTACATCTTGATTTGTTTTCACTCCTACCAGCTCTAGCCCTGTCTGTCTTTGATTTTAGTGGAGTTACTCTTGATGAATAATAGTGAGTATTATACTTTGCAAAACACCTGTGAACAAATCTGTAGTCATTCTAATCCAGCACTTTGCAAACATCTGTACCAAAGGCTCAGGCTTGCTTGAAAAGCATAACTTTTCATGTGAATCACCATATTGATACTTGTGAGCCAATTTAGATGAAACATTACAGCCTCTACACAACACTCAAGATCATAATACAAGAGCAGTTGGAAAGGGCCATTTTGTTGTACCAGGAACCTTCAGATATTTCCACAATAAAGATCACTTGTCAGATATTCCTGGGGGAAGTGGGACACTGTGACCCAAATCAGCCTCACTCTGTGAAGGCACAGGGACAATCTTGGGCACAGTGATGTGGATCTGTGGGGGTTTTCTCAGAATTCCAGCTCTCTTCCTGCCTACAGATAACTTCTGCTGGGCTACAGCTGCTCTTAATATACATACAGCTTTCATCTGCTCTCTGCAGAGCAGCAATTAGCTGGTAAGAGAGATTTGCGTGTTTATTTTTTTTTTTTCATTTGGAGACATGACATGTTCAGGCTTACCTTTAAAGCTCTTACACCAGGGAAATTGTAATATTTTAGACTGATTTTTCTGAACTGATATTGTGTTACAGTGTGCAGAGGATTACACCTTAATTTTGAGTAACCATTACATGAATGGTCATTGCAAAGGATTGAATTCAGTGAATTGGATTCAGTGGAATTACTGCACAAGGAGGGATTCTTACAACCAAAACCAGTTTGGGATTCTTGGGGAGCAAACTTCCCAGAGGTTTGCATTGAATTTGTTTTAATATAGTACTGATTGCTTTGGATCAGGGCTCTCATCAGGATTAACTGCAGGTCATGTGTAAAAAGCAAGTAAACAAAATGAGAAACAGAGATTTCTAAAAGGGTGAGGGGGTTTTTTATAACTTTTTGTCAACTCCTGGGTTCTGAGGATTTAACTCAAAGACCTCTCCTTCTTCCTTACTTGTCTTTTCTGTTTGGTGATCCCAAGGAGTTTTTAATTATTTCCATGCCTTTGTAGAAATTGTGAAGACCCTGGGCCACATGGTGATGGTCCATTTGATGTTTTCTTGGCAAACAAACAGAGTTTCTGCAGCTCACCAGTTCTTTCATTAATAGTGCACTTGACTCAGCTCATGTTATTTCAAGAGTTCTGCACTGACCCAACAGTTAAAATCTACATTTAAATAAAACTTTCCTATAAATCACTGTAATACATCATCAGCCCATGTATAATCTGGAGGGGGACATGCATGGCAAAGGTTGCCCAGGGAATTATTAGAAACAGCTGACTGCTCTGTGTTTGTCATCATCATCTAATATTTGCAAATAGTGTGGGATTAAAAACAATACAGCAATAAACTCCTCTGCTTTGTTGCCTCAAAAAGCTGCACAAATTACATTTGTTATTTGATGAAAGACCGTTACCAGCCAAAGTGGATCCATTCATCTCGAAAAAACAGTATTTTGATCCTTGTTTGGTGAAAATTGTATTAAAACCTGAAATATAGTCTCTTTTTTTTTTTTTCATGAATAGATAGTGGCCAGTGCCATGTCAGTTTGGAATACAGCAAATATTATGGAATTACAGAAATATTTGTTATATGAGACCGGCTTTTAAAAATTTTATTGTAGTATGTTTGTTTTGCCAATAAATCTGTTCTAGCACAGAACATATCAACCAGCTTCTAATACAGAATTCAATTGCAGGTGCTAAAGTCCCTAACTTGTAAAATACTTAATGGTTTGGGGGGGGGAAATCTTTGTTTAGTTTTGGGGGTTTTTTTGCTTTGAAAGATTCACTGGCTTGGTACTGAAGATTTGATAGATTTGGAGGAACAAAATGGGCAGACAGGTGTGCACTTGCTTCATTGAAATTTAAATTAGTTATGAATTCTCAGGAATGAAATCAGCTCTTGCTGTCAGGAGTGTCTTGTGGAATTTCCCACAGAAATGCAGTTGCATTGCCTGTGGTGAAGTGTGTGTTTGCTTTTTGAAAGAACTGAAATCTTGATGCAGTCAGAAGGTTGCCTGTAATGTGTATTTAATTGCCATTGTGGAGGCCAATTTGCTTTTATGTATTTGGAGGCATATTTTATGGTTAATTTGCTTTTCAGTGTACAGAAACTCCAAGCATTCCCTTCTCAGTCCCCACATAACATCCTTGGCAAGGAGGTGCACAGGGAGCTCCTTGGAGCTCAGGAGGAAGCCAGGCTGCCTCCTCTGTTGGCTGAGCTTTTGAGTGGTCACTACTTCACATTCTATTGAAGCCTCTAGCAGCACACTTTCTTCTCTTTCTCCCTGTCAAGGATTTCTAATTCTGGGCAGCCATTCAGCCACACACTGCTATTTTTAATTTCAAAGAGCTTTTCCAACCATCCTCTCCTGTTTTGTTTCACCCATTTCTGTAACCTGTACTTGAGATGGAGGATTTTGGCTGTAGTTCTTAGACTTTATCTCTGAGAGACTAAAACACAGGCTTTGATTAGCTTTAAAGATTTGGTGTCTCTAAGACATGTTTTTAAACACTTAAATTCCACCTAGTCTGTGGATGCTTATCTGTTCTGTAGTAGGAATGGTAGATGTAAATGGGACACTTGAGCCCATGACTGCTTTTCAGTAAAATATTGTCATTTAGAATTGAGCAAATTCTTTCACCTCTCACATTAAACTACATAGCAGTAGAGTGCATTTTAATGGATTAACAATCAGCTGATTGACAGACCTTAAATGGTTTGAGTGGGGCTCCCCATGAGGGAGCTCTGGGTCCCACACTATCCAGTTTGTTCAACAGTGAGCTCAAAGAATTTCTGCTGCTAAAATTTCCTGTAAATGATGCGAAGATCCTCAGGGGAGTAAAAGAAATATGTATATCTGTGTCATATAGAGAAACAACATATGCACTCTGACAGTATTTTGTATTTCTTTTAAAACTAATACCTGTAGTCTTAGGACAGAAATGATTTTGCTGCAGTCATACTGCTGTGTTGTATTTTAGAAACCAGTGACTCTGAGGAAGGTTCACCTGTAATGATGAGCGAGGATGTGTGAGTTTCCAGTGTGATTTTTGATGTTGTGGCAAAAAGAAAAGCTCAGGGACATGGAACCAGCACGCAGCTCCTGCAGCTGCTGAGCAGGGGTAGAAGCAGAGAGGTGACTTCCAGCTCAGGATGTGGAACTGGCAGGTTCAGTACAGGAATACTGCTTCCAGTTGAGATGTCCCCAGCTTTGGAAGCATTTTTGAGGGGAGATAGGGGATGGAATATAAAATCTTTATGGAGAAGATGAATTTTAAAAAAAGTTGGGGTTTTTTTTTCTGTATCCTGACTGAATATTAATTAGAGAAATGATTTTCTGCCTGACTGCAAGCAAAAGTGTCTTCTACTCAGTTTGAAAGGATCCTTTTCCATTTTCTGTCCGTTTTGAAATGCCTGGATGGAGAAACACAGAGGACTTCAGCTGTGGGACAGATAATGTATTGATGTGGACTGGGGCTTGAATGGAGGTAGACATACTGTTCATCTCTGCTCGTGTAATGAATGTACAGAAGCTATAGCACCTGGGAAAAGGTGACATTAAAAAGTAAATTCACTTGCCATTTAGGATTCCCTGTGTTTAGGAAGTAATTGGGGGCTTTCAGGATCACAGTGTTCGCTTCAGGTCCTAAGGAATTGAGCACATTTATCTGGAAGACTGATGGCTCAGTTCTTCATTCTGGTGACCCAAAAGAAGTTGATTGTTCTCTTCTGAAAATTCATCCATATCCACCGCCAAGTGAAGCCTTTTTTATTGTGTTATAGTGTCACATTTTGACAACTAAATAATTCTGAACACTATTCTCCCAGAGAAGGAGAAAAGAAAATGTCTCAGAATGATTGGCGTCTCTCTATCGACTAAGTGCAGAGCACATTAAAGAAATAGATAACTTTTGTACAAGTTACTGAAAGTGGAAGGTTCATTCAGGGAATGTTGCCAATAGCTCAGTGTGGTTAAAGGCCAAGGGGCAGGAGCATAGCCTAACCAAGTGACCTGACGTGGACTTTGTGTTCTTTGGAAAAAAAACCAAAACAAACAAACGAAAAAAAAAAACCAAAATCAAAAGCAAGCACTTGTGGATTATGTTGTTGTTGTTATTATTATAACTCACATGCTGATTATATCTTCAAATTCACTAAAAAAATCATGGGTTAATCAGGATGTTAAAGTACCAAGGTGCATTTTGTGGTTGTCAGAATCCATCCCTTTCAGTTCATGTTTACTGTGCCCACACTTGGCCAAGGCTCACACAGTGAATGTCTCTTCTCTGAAGATTCTGCCTGAATGAATGAAGGAGAATGAGGAAAAGGAACCTGTGTCTTGCCTTTATTCAAGTTCTTTGTATCTGTGAACTTTCTTCCTAAGACAAGGAACAATTGAATTGTTTTTTGTTCCTCTAAGACGGCTACTCTTCGCAGTGCGCACAGAAAACTGCTACTTGTTTTTTAGTTTCTGAAAGATCTAGGTTGTTGAATAGCTGTCAGACTTCTTTTATCCTATTACATCTTCTCAGGGAGTTGAAAGTGCAGTTTGACATCTAGGGAGAAAAATCTGAAACCTCATTTTCAGCTGTTTATTTCTATCTTTCATGTTCCCAGAATGGCTTTGTTTTTGTNTTTTTCATGTTTCCAGAATGTCTTTTTTTTTGTTTTTTTTTTTTTTTTTTTTTTTTTTTTTTTTTTTTTTTTTTTTTTTTTTTTTTCTGAAGTCCTAACAGCCATGCTGAATGTTTCTGTTTAGGCTCAGTCTGTATATTTGTGTGCTAGAGTATTGCAGTGATAACCAGTAGCCAGTCTGAAGGTGCCTGTGGGCAGAGTCAAACCACAGAAAAAGTGAGATCTCATGCTGAGAGGCACACTGGAACTCTTGTGGCTGCTTGGCTGAAATATGGCATTGCTCCTCATTCTGCCTGGGGAAGGCACCTTTTCATCTTGCATGTTTGCAGATGTTGTGTTGTTGCTCATCATGGGAGTCTGGGTTTAGTTAGTTAACCACAGACCTGGAGCACTGTTTGAGAGCTGGAAATTCAGCCATACTCTATTGAATCAGCAGGTTTCTAAAGAAACTAGAAAAAAAACCCCAAAAACCAGATACTTCCATATGCAGTACACTCTGCTGGGGTGCTGGCATGTGAAAATCCTTTTTCAGACTAACCTTAGTGCAGGAATTTGAGGGTGATAGAGGACTTCTTAATAGAGATCGAGAATTCCTAAATTTGGTATAATCAGTTACTTAAATTTGGAATTCTTTTCTAATATCAGGCTGCAGTGTATAGAGGCTGGGCTGAAATCTGGTTATTGGTAACTTCCCAATTGCAAACTCCTCCCTCGTCTGTGGTGTTGCACACTGAAATAACAGGGTTATATAAGTTTGCCTCTTGGAAGGACAGAACAAATGAGAAAGACAAGAAGTAACTAAAGATATGTCTGAGCTGAGACATAAACTTGAGAAATTAGCACCAGTGCTTAGAAATTTATTTTTTCTCTAAAGAGTTAAATTCACTTCTACAGGAATAAGACAAGAAGTGCTGCTTAAAATATATTTAAAACACGTTTATAAATTCTGCACAGCATTTCTGCCAACACCCAGACCATAGATAAACATCACCTGTATTTCCAAAGAAGTACTGGCAATTTTTCATCAGGTTCTTTGTACTTTTTAAAGTACATCTTGGAGGTTTAATTGGTAGATTAAACCCACTCAAACTGCAAGATTTGATCTGGCGTGGTTACTGTTTGTGTCTTCAAAAATAAAACCCCTATAAATAAAAGGTACATCCAGAGCTAATGTAAATTTGCATAGTGTCAATTAAGTTAATGATAGCATTATAGTGAATTATATTACTGATGTGTGTTATTTATTTTTATCTTTGTACCTTTAAGTTGGCAGAGAGACGGATTTTTTTTTTATTTTGAGCTGTGATTGGAGAAGTTCTTAAATGTCAACGGAACTAATAACATCAGCTCATCATCTTAGATTATCATAGATTTTTAAATATTGCAAAATCTAGAGTTTTTAGCATCAGGGTTGCAGAAATGTTTGGAAGCAAAGATGTTGTCTCTTCCTTTTTAAAAAATCCAAAGTCAAATCAATAACTATCTAGACCTCCAACCTGAATCAGTCTCTGTTGATTAGGTGAAATTACCCTGGCATAGAAACCAATTGGAACTGAAAACTCTGTTTTGTTCTTCTGTTGTTTGCTGTTAAAAGTCTGTCTCAATGGCTTCTGTCAGAATCGAAGTGTATCCCCACTAGTGATGATAAAGTGGATTTCACTGCTGGTGAGGGACTAAGTGATTGATATTTAGGAGTGAAGCGTGCCCTGATAACCCATGCCTTCCCCCTTTTCAAGCTTGGAATACATCATTTGAGGGGGAACTGAATTTGAAAGAGGCATAAATTTGTGGGAGAGATACATACGGGGATGAAAGGAATTTGCTGTAGTTTTTCTCGAGCCTCTGGAGATGATACAGGAAATTATTTATTATTCATGACAATTCTGCAATCAAAGCTGATGGCAGTGAAATTTGTGATTAATAGACTGTTCTTTAAGCAGATCACCAATACCAATAAACAGGTAATGTGTAGGAGGTATTCCCATCTGCACATATCTATTAAATATTATTGAAAGCCACATTTTTCTTTGTCTCTGCTTCAGCTGTATATTGAATAATAAAGCTTAGCCCTCCTTGAGCTCCCACCTCAAACTTCCCCATTTCTGTGTGTGCACTTGATCGCTGCAATACGAACGTGATTGCTTGACACTCTGCTTGGTGTAATTGATCTTAGCCCACTTATTCCTGTTGCTCAGAGTGAATAGGGTTTCAGCTGTGCTCAGAATAGCTGTGTTCCCTCCCAGTTTGTGATTTCACACGCGTTTGAGCGACACAACAGCAGCTTTACCCGAGCGCGCTGTGGTTCAGCAGGCGTTACCATGGGTGGATCACAATGGCTTTGTGTCTTAGTTTTGTGACACAAAGCTGGTGGGGAGAAGCATAACGAGAGTCATCATCGTGAGCAGCTGCTGGGCCCTTCTGCAGACAAATGGCAAGAACCACCACGGCTCCTTGCCTTTCCGTGCCGCGGCGCCGGCGTAAATCACCGCCGTCATTGGGATGATCGCTGGTGGCCATGATGGCCCACATTATGAGACCCTGAGATTTCAAGTCTCCCACTGGTTTTTTGGAAGGCAAGGATAATTCTGCAGATAGCTCAGGGAAGGTGGTTTTTTTCTCTGCTTGTTCCGGCGGCGGAAGCCGCGCGGGATAATTGTTCTTGAGAATCCGCGCGTAAAGCGAGGTGGCCTTTTTAATGTCCCAAAATTGGCTGTTTTAATGGCAGTGAGCTTGTAACCTTTACAGCCCTGTGACAGCTGGAGTGTGCTGCAGGATACGACAGCACTACATTATCCTCTATAGGAAGATCTTTTTCTGTATGGTAGCAAAAACCCTGCCAAATAGCAATCTTTGTGACATACTTGCCTTCCCTGTAGCAAGTCAGAAAGTGGCATATATAAGGACAGTTTTTGAGACAAGGAGCATTACTGCTTGCAGACTTTATCCTTGCAAAGTGTAAGAGGTATGTCTGTATTAGGAGGCCATTCTTAACTCTAAAAGTCCTTTCAAATCTTTTCTGTGCCTTTCCACGTTGTCGTGGGGCTGTCCTTGGAAATACTGAGCATTCCGTTCTCCCTGTCTGCCTGCTCCCAGAAATACTCCATCATTTGTGGTGATTCTGTATCTCATGTAGATACCAACTCTGCTTTTCCATGTTCATGGCCATTTTCATATATCACAGCTGAAGCTGTGCCTGAAACTTTGGTCATTATTCATTCTTCTTTATTCATACTTAAAAACAGGTGATGATCACTCCTGGAGGTGGAATTAGCTGATGTACTTTCAGCCTGAAAATCCAGGGAAGGAGCAGAGCATACTGTGCAGCCAGCATTTTGGAGAATGCGTTATTGCTAGAAACAAAAGTAACATGAATTATTTACCTAGAAATATTAAACTGGCTTGAGATCACTGGTGGAAATAGAGGGAATTCTGGGCCTTGTGAATCATTCATGAAGCTTTATTTAACAGACTTCTTTTTGTCTTCGCAGATCACTGAATCGTATTTTATAACTTTCAGGATGTTTCTGTGGGTTTCATTCTACTTATAATAGGTAGGGTTTTTTTTCAATGCTTTGTAAGGAAGCACAGATGAGTAAAATTACATTTCTATGTTTGCTTTTTTCACACATCAGGAGGTATGGAAAGGAGCAAAGTGGTGTGGGGAAGGAAGAGGTGTGTTATAGTTTCTCCTTGATCATATACTTTAGCCTGTGTTTGCAGGCACTAGGAGCAGAGGCACACCAAAAACTGAACCCATGGATAGGATGGCCTTTAGCTGCTCCTCTGAGGCTTGCTCAGTGGCTCTCACAACCTAAAGTGCTCTAATGTTTACCTATTTTTCAGGAGATTGTATTAAAAATACTGCTTAATATAACCAGAATTTTTTTTTCCTGCATGTGAGTAGTTACACTCTTAACATTTGGAGATGCACCAGCTAATGCTGATTCATTAATAATCAAATGTGAGCTATTCTTGGGACGTTTTAATAGTTTCAAAGTCTGGAAGTAACACTGCTGTGGGAGTCAAAGGGGAAAAAAACAAAAAACAAACATGAGTTACTTTGGAACCCCAGTGCAAACACTCAGTGCTTGACGTGGTGTCATGGTGAGCAGTGGGGCTTTTCCTCATAAACCCTCTTCCAAAGGAAATGAGGTAAAACAGGGAGAAAAAAAGAAAAAATAAAATAAAATAAAATAAAATAAAATAAAATAAAATAAAATAAAATAAAATAAAATAAAATAAAATAAAATAAAATAAGGAATCCTAGCTGGATTTAAGGAAAAGAAGATAAATGCTAGAAATATCAAAACCTCTCAATTCAGAGAAGAGGTCCTCCTCTTCTCTCTGATGAAAGAAAAGTTACAACTGCTACTTGCCACAAGAGGCAGGGGAACTTCAGATCACAATGACATCCTGAGTCTGGCTCATGGACGTGGGGTGCATGTGACAAAGAAGCACACTGAAAAAAACACTTGAGTGGTACTTAGAGGCAGTCTACCTCCAGAAGAGCTCATCCTGTGAAAAACCCACAGCCCAGCAGGTATAATTATATAATGTTTCTTTACATTTCTTATAAAATCTGTGGTGGTAAAAGAGATTTCTCAGGAATACTGCTTTTTTCAAACATACATTTAGTAAAAAGCATGCAACCACCAAGACCTGTTGGTGGTAGTCAGATAATTTACCTGTTTGTAACGCAGGTCAGATAATTTTTGTATTCAATCTGACTTCTTGCTGCTGGAAATGATACATTTGTAAAGAAAAAAATTAACTAATGAATAAAATGGATTCTTCTACTGGGTAGGCTTTCTCTTCTTGGTGCCTAAGATTTTTTCTACCAAGACATATCAAGACAAATCAATCAATTTGATTTATCTATAAAGGAAGAGGAGAGTACAAGTGACCTGCAGACCTGTGCATCCCTAGGGAGAGAAAGGAAAAATAATCTAAACAATAATTAATTTCTACTGACAGTTTTAAATGTTTCTGCTCTCCTGTTAACCTGCAACAGTAATGAGGAAGGAGTGGCTCTTAGTTCTCTGCTGCTTGCCCAGTTGGGGGCTTGTGGGGGTACATATCACTGAAGCAAGAGGCTTTTAATCATCTAAATTGGAAAGGGAATATATTCACCCATATAACTCCCTCCAAAATAAGTTTGTTAGTATCAAATGTATGTATTACTATACTATATGTACTTATGGTGCCTGTGGAAATACACTGATTTTATCCTAAAGTTAATATTAGATTTCATCATAGGATTTGCTTTAGGGCATCTCCAAAGAAGAATATAAATTGTATTTCTGCATTCAGTGTATGCATGGAGTTGCCATCTCTATGAGTTACTGTTTCATCTTCGATCTGGTTGAGACAATTAGAGGGAGAGGTAGGGTTGCTCCAGCATCTGTGTGACTGGAGCCTGTCTGGAAGCCTTTCCTTTCCCAGGACTGATTGATCCCAGACATAACAGCAGTTCTCAGTTCTTTTTCAAGAGTTGCATGTAGTTAAAGCAGGGTTTGGCTGCTGTGGGTGCTGTAGTGATTGTGTTTTGTCCTTTCTGATATCACTATGAAGCTTGCTCATTTTCAGCTAAAAACCTGACTGAATGTTTTTTCATAGCAGCTCAACTGAAGAAAGACAGAGGGATGTACATGCATTTATGTAAAAATGCTGATTGATTGTGGGTCAGCTCAAATACTGAAATTCTTTAGGATTTTTGTCGAATGGGAAAACTTTGATGCAAATGAGGATTTAAGTTATATTGAACAAATGCAAAGATCTGAATCACAGAGTGTTTTTGGAGCAATTCATGGAACAGGAAGGAAAACAAAGTTCTTTTCTATTTTGCAGCGTTTCTGACATTTTTTTAGAGATGTGGCAAACCTCTTTTCAGTCTTTTCAGTTCAATCAGTCTGAAAAGTTAGGATCAACCCACACAAAGGTTAAGACAGGGCCAGGTTATCTGTAAGGTCAGATCCTACTTCCCACAACTTGGCTTGAAGCCGTTGTGATGGCCAGTGAGGTTATTGGGACCTGATTTTGTGCTCACTTGGGTGACAGGGCCATCTGTCATGTCAAAAGGTGTAGTGGTGAAACATCTCCAGTTGAAGCACACGGCTTGGGCTCTATTTTCCAAAGCTGGTTAAAGTGATTTTATCTTCCTCTCCCCGTTCTCCAAAATACTTAACTCTCTTAATGATCAAAAGGAGCCTCTGACTTCTGTCACTGAGGTAACTTCTCTTGTAAAACTAAAAAGTAATCCTTTGGAGGAATTAATGACAACTTCTAGCTGTAGACCTATGAAATTTATTATTTAATAAATTCTTGTTTTGCCCAGTTTTTTTCAGACTTCTCCCTTCAGCCTTTCTGCAGTATCAGTTAATATTGATAGAAGTTGAAGGTGCAGGAATCTTCAGTCATCACAACATGTCTAGGGAAAAGTCAGGCGTTTCATCTCCCTGTTAAAAAAAAAGTCATAAAAAATAGGTCATCATTAAAATGAAAAACAGGAGTTTAATGCACTTTATAGTGACTCTGCTTCTGTTATGCTCAGTGCTAAGATCACTGTTTTTCAAATTTGTAGAAGTGCTAATGTTATATCTGCTATATATGCTATAAAATGTACTTTTTCCCATTAAAAGAAATATCACAGGCTAGCATGTGACTGATAGGCAATATCAGATATGATCTGCAGAGAGTAAAACTCAATTCTCTGTATCACGAGAAGGATTCAGGCATTTCAGAATTCTGAAGCTGAATTTTAAGCTGTAAGCACTCATTTTCTCTCTTGGACTGCCACTGTTCCCTGCAGGTCTTGTTGAGGTGGGTGCTTAGTTAAGCTGGATGTAGTATTTTGTTTCAAAGCCAGTTTAATCTCAAAGCCCTGTGTCTTTTAATTAATTAATTATAGCCTGTGCTACTACCTCACATCAATACTGGGGTAATCTGTGCTGAAAAATACTAGGCACAGTTATAAACTAGACACCAAGTAATAATGACTTATTAAGACCCTCCAAATGGCCTTTTTAAATGGGAAGTCTGCGTGGTGGTACCACACACCATATTAAATTGATTAGTATGTAGCTTTAAAAGGCAAAATTACAATGGAGATATTACGTGTAGCACCATATTAAGTGCTGCACCTAGAATATAATGAGGTTAAAGTCCTTGCAAGATCACAAAAAGCCAGTGGTGAAAGTCACCCCACTGATGTGCTGTTGCTTCTGCAGGAAGTTCACACTTCCATTTTGTAGCCAGGGTGGCACTGAAGTCACCAATGCTTCTCCTCCTGTCACTTGCCACTTTATGTCTGTCAGAGTGGCTGCTCCATGATTCGAGGGAAAGCTCTGCTCCCCCCTGTTTATTCATGCTCCACGTGGAGCTGCTGTCCCTGTGCAGCCACCCCGTGCAGAGGGTTGATGACAAAGTCCCTGATTTTGCATTCCGGCTCCGACACCTCCGTCTCCGCCGGGGGCCCGCTGAGCTCCGCTCCGGAATCGCTCCTGACGGATGGATGAGTCCAGGGCAGCACTCAGATATCTTCTGCACCTACTGAAAAACAGCAGGATGAGGAAGGGAGGTTTGTCAGCTCGCTTTGTCTGCTGTAGATTTGTAGCGACTGGGAGAAATGTTTGTCTGTAAGTACGAATTTGCTTTTGAAATCCAGAGAAGTGACGTTTTACTTTGGTGTCTTTTATTTGCTGTGAGTTTCCTGTAACACTCAAGCATTACCTGCACAGGTCCTTCATGAATAGCAATAACTCTTAATGTTGAGTGAATGCAGAATATAACGGTTACATTTTATGGGAATATTTTGGGTTTGCATGTCTCTCTGTGTTACAGGAATCACCAGCTGGTGAGCTGAAATAATCTCCTATATCTTCCGTAATGAGAATAGTCTTTCTTAGTGTTAGTCATTTCCTCTGAGGGGGAAAGATTAATTTAAGTAATTCACTGGTGAACAGCCTGCAAGAATTTTGGCATGTTGTCTGTAAAGGCAAGTAAATACCATTTCTTAAGTTTTTTTTTTTTTTTATCTAAATCATAAATATTCATTCTGATTCTGCCACAAGCAATGATGATTATCCTCTGCAGCATTTTCCCCGCATCTTTTCTATCTTCACATCAGTTAAGATAGTTTGTCTATTGCCTTCTGTAGAAGATGCATCCCACCAAGATGAAGAACATTTGGAAATGCATTTTGTTCCCTGAGTGTCCTTCTCTGTAAGGGCATCTGGTTCTCTTCTTCTTCTATCTCATGATTGTGTAATATGACTGATAACAGCTGATTCTTTCCTTGAATGTGGAATATAAAAAGAACCTGGATCTTGGTTTTAGTTGTTTGTTTTGGGTTTGATTGTTGATTTTGGCTGGGGTTTTTGTGTGGGTTTTTTGTGTTTGTTTTTTTTTGTTTGTTTGGTTTTTTTTGTTTTGTTTTGTTTTTTTTTGTTGTTTTTTTTTTTTTTTTGTTGGTTTTTGTTATTTTTTGTTGTTTTTTCTTTTTCGTTTGATTATGGTTAGCTTCCTTCTAGCTATAAGCTTTAGGGAGAAATTAAAAACTTAGATTCTTCCTTTACTACTATATCTAAAAAGCCCTGTTTAAATTTTGTATTTATTGGTTCTTGTGTCATGTTTAATGAGTTCAGATGATCTTCTCTGAAGAAAAATTGAATCTAAAAATACCTTTGTAGTATTAATGAGGTACTGGGATATAGACTCATGCATGCCTTTATTGCTGCAAAACATGTTCTTTCAAGTTGTGTTCTGTTTGGCATATTTATGTCTTCTTGTTGCTGCCTTTTAGAAGAATTTCTGGCTTTTTGATAGTTTAGTTTTGATGTGCAAGAGGTCAGGTTTGATGACTTTAACAGTCCCTTTACTCTTCAGTTTCTTCAGTCATTGTTTCTGGTCTCTGACTGTATGAGTTGCTCTAGAACTGTCATCAGGTAACCAACTCTGTAAGTGTTACCCATTTATCTCCCAGCCTTCTCTTCAGCTGGAGAAAATTGGATGTAAGTAGAATTAAGCCTGGTGAAAAAAAGCCCAACAGAATGAATAAAAAAAAAAAAGAGTAATCCAAGAGTTAGAGTAATAAATAATAAACACTTTATATTTCAGGTTGATGCAACCTAGAGCAATTGGAAAGGACATCTCTTACTGCAGAAGTGCAGAAGGAAAACTAGAAATTTACTTTTCTGTGCATTCTTCTAGACTTGACAACAATTTCTCCCATGAAATATACTGTAGAATCCCTTTTCTAGTGCCCCTTCCCTGGGCAGGAATGACCCCCCCAGTTGGCTCTCTGAGCTCCAGTGTTTTGCATGCATCTGTTCAGTCTTTGTTACAGTGTGTTACCACTGGAAGGACGCAGGGACGTAAATAAACCTATCATAAAATGTGAACTAGAAATACAGGCCATTTTATTTGCTGTCCAAATGGAAAATCTGACTGGTTGGAACCCTCCTGGAGACCACAATTTTTGCTGCCATCTAATGAAGGCATCAGAGTGCACTTCACCCACTGCCAGTGGCACCGTGAGCAATCCCAGAATAAAGTAGTATAAACTGGTTCTGTACTCAAGCTGCTCAAATTCTGTTTGAACTCAAAGGATACAAAGCTAGGCAGGATGCTTTTATAGCTGAAGTTGCTCTGGGTGACAGGCAAAACACTCTGGATGTGATAGAGAGTAAGTGATGTAGAAAGCAGTGCCTTTGTCACTGTTGGGGTTTGCTCCCAGGGTTTTGCCCCTGTGACTTACCAGTCAGAAGCTGCCTCAATGTATTAAGCTGTAAAATATTTTAACATTTTCTCTAAACTGACTTTTTTCTTATGGAAGGGAAACCTATTTAAAGGGGAAAAAAGTCGCTGGTTTTGCATTTGCTGATACACGTTGTCAATTCTATTGATTATTTATATATTAGTCTGGGCAGCATCTCTGGTGCACAAGTAAATCTAAATGAATTCATCATCTAGATTAAGTGACTGGTGCTGTGCCAGGGGAGCAGGTTCAGGTCTGGTGTGAGACATGAGCCCTTCCCAGGCACATGATTTTCATCCTTCTCTCTCTGTGCATCTGCTGAGCCACACGTCTCAGCTGCTGCTTGGTCTCGCAGTGCTGGACAGCACCCTGTGCTCTTCTTATTTTGCACGAAACTCAGGATTTCAGTAGGCACTGCATTTGTTGATTGCTACTTAGAAGGGTTTGTTTCACATTTTTGCTATGTGAACTCAATTCTTTTTCCAGATAAGCTGTGTGTGAAATTCTGGAAGTGATACCATTCTCTTGGTGTGTGATGAATAATCACATTATATGACATGATTGATTTCAGTTGGACATATTGAATAATTTAGTGTATGAACACTTACCAGACAGGTAGTAGAACTTCACAACAGGATGAGTATGCTCTTCAAAAGGAAGAGTATTATATTATACAAGGATGTAAGAAATCCTGATGTGGTCTGCACAATCTAGCTAATATTTACAATTTGTTAAATATTTTTAGAACTTTTAAATTGCATTTATGAACATTGTCTGATGAAAAATGTAAAAATAAATATTGAATAGAGTTAGATGCTACATCACTTTAGCATTTAACTGTGTCAGGGTGTGCTAGCATTGGGCTGTTTATTCTCCCTCAAATGTCTCTTTTACAAGTGAAAAATAAATGCAGTAGAATCTCAGGTACTAATTAGGAGTAGCACCTAGAAACCCAGCACTTGGAAATAACTCTGTGCTGAAATATTTCAAAGGCTTTTTGTCTCAAAAAGCTAGAAGGTTAGAAAAAAAAATGGGATGCAGATTGTTTATCACATTATGCTTTATTTCCATTGCCTTGTGGTGTTTTAGAAGAAGAATGTTTAACTGGCTATAAGACTGCAGAATCATGAGTGACAGCTTTTTGTCTTTTCATAGCTGAAAATAAAATTATGTTTCATAGGTACTCCTGTAGGTATTGCTTATTTACTGAAAATGAATATATTTTTCTTTGCTTTATGTGTTGTATACTCCCGATATTTCCCCCAGGGGTAAGGAGAACAGTGATTAAGTCCTGAAGCAAGTGCCAGATCCAAGCTGTGCCAAACTTTGTCAGTGATAAGTTTCAAATATTTTGAAAGTTACAGTTTTCTCCCAGCTGCTTTCCTTGCTATATGGAATAAGTAACCTGCTCCTGCCAAGAGTTACTCTATTTTTTTTTATTTTTTTTTTCTCTCTCTCTC